>QANX01000045.1:0-20687 GCA_003254975.1 Ochetophila trinervis
TGCTCCAATGGTAGAATATGGCATTATGATGCCCGTATCACTTTAACTTTCCAGGGACCTCATCGATATGATTTTTCTTGTATATGGAAAAGGTTTTTGTGGTTGAATCAATCAGCTCTTATTGTACTTAATCTTTTTTTTTATGCTCTAGACTAGGGGGTGATAATATGGGTTGAAGACTGAAAAAGATTTTTTAAAAGTGTTATTAGTGTCGACACATTTAATATGATTACAAAATAATATTATTTTGAAATATTTTAAATATATAATTTTGTCAAAATAAATATAATATTTTATTAAATAGATTATACAAGTTAATATATTTAACATGAACATTAAATAGATGTAAATTAGGATTGAAAAATTATGATATAATTAATAGTTTTAAGTAAATATATCAATAAGAACACAATTTGTTTATATGAATTGCCACATCTAGTTATGACAAATTTGGAACATGTTTCACATACCTGTCTCTTTTTTGCACAAAATTCACTTCCAAAATCCACCAAGGATACAAAAATGCACTTGCTGCTGCTAAATTGAAGTGATGTTTACTAAGAAAGAAAAATATTGAGCTTAACATGGAGAAAAAAAATCAACGTACCCAAATAAGAAAGGATTAGTTGAATCATGAGCTATGTGTTGCAGATGATGCAAAGTGGTAAGACCAAAAAAAACCTCTGAAGCCTCAGATCAAACTGGTATATAGTTCCTTGATTACCAGAGATGTAAACCCAGAAGAAAAATCGCCCAAATCCTCAATTGGAGGGCAGATTTACTGAAACTTTCTTTTCCTAGTTTGTTCTACATCTTGTTTGTACACAGAGCGAAACCCACACTTCTTCACCTCCAAGCATTGGCTTTCAATTCCAAATGATTCATCTTTAAGTAAATTCGAAGCATTCGCATACCAAAGCTTCCATTTGGCATGTAATGTAGCCAAAGGTGATCAAACTCAAAAAGCGTGCCTTGAGATGCAAAAGCCAAAACGGTTGCTTAGAGGACCTTCATCCGTGTACAATTGACAATTGATCTCATGAGGATTTTCAGGATCCAGGTGGTTTTCATGTTGAAAAGAAACATGTTCATGGACTCCAAAGAGAACGTAGAAGAAGAATACTATCCAATGATTATTACTCCGATTAAAAGGGAGATGTATTCTGACTGAAGGTCCCATGTTTTGATGCCTGAACCACTCTGGAATTCTATTTCCAGGAATAATAAAATCAAAATGACCTCTTAGAAATGTGAGAGTTCGTGTACCATCATGAAATGCATGATATTTGAGAAATATAGACAAAGATAGTAGCATAGATAAAGATAAAAGAGACGTGATTCTGGCTGTTCAGCCATGATTGAAGGTATGCTTTCAACCATTTTGTATTCTTGCAGTCTTGATTTTCTGTAAGCTTGTAGCAATTAATAAAACTAAGTACAAAGTCGCTGGAAGTTTGTACTTGAAATGGATTTGTAACATTTATGTTGTTATGCCTATCTATCTTTTTTTTTTCAGTCTCTTGCTTCTACATACTTTATATTGGAAGGAAGCTCTGGCACTGATTCAAGCAGATTGCAGTGAGCCAATCCAAAAAACTTTAGCTTACTCAGTTGATTTAAGATTGCAGGTGTGCTAACAAACTTGTTTCTTTCCAAGTCCAATACTTCTATTTCTATTAAGTTTAACCAGCCAATTTAACTAGGAATAGCACCTTCTGGTATGTCACAATTTCTTAAACTTAGTTTGTTACATTTGGAATGCTGGAAATAAGACTCGCAATAGTTATGCACTTTCTTCTATTCAATGAAAGAATAGTGGGAAGAATCTTTAACTATGGGTCTGGATGGGTTTTTCAGTTGAGCGTTCCATATTTAACTGGTCAAGTTTTGAGCGACCTGAAAGAAAACAAATTTCAAGAGATTTGAATGACATGTCACTTGGAAGACTCCTAAGACAAACGCAATCTTTCAAATTCAAGAAACGAACCCTTCTGAGCACTCCAATAGATGGGTGAACCGCAACTAAATTTCGACATCCATCAAGAATTAATTTCTCAAGATTCAGAACCCCTATGAATTATAGAGCCTTTGTCAAGTTTCAGCAGTGACCAAGGTTTATGCATTTTAATTCTTGAAACAACTGTTAAAAACAAAATAGAGAAAAATATATTAACTTTCATGAACATGCACGTAAAGAAAATAGCAACATCTATTATGAGCATAAATTTAGCAAACTTTCCTTTTCCCTTGACCAAAGTTGTTCAATTTGGCTGTGGAACATGTTAAGTTCAACCAGTTCAGATTGATAGAAATTTGATGGCGAGATTTCAATGGATATCCTCTCCATTTGAAAAATCTTAGTACTGAGAAATCTAAGATTATGCATCTTTGAAAAAGCTATTTGATTCTTGTATGCTTCTACTTCAGGGTGGTCGAAGACTATAGCTGCTTTTGTTCCCTAATATCCAAAAGCTCTTTGATTCTATTTTTTCATATGTGATGGGCACATAAGATGACATGCTCTGATCTACCACTTAAGAAGCGACTTCTATTTAAGAAAAATAAAATTAAGTCTCTGCTCCTTTTATTCTTTTGTCATATCTGTCTTAAGGCTTATGTCCATCCCATTCAAACGAGCAAATCTTTTTTACCAAAAAAAAAACAAAGAGCAAATATTTGTACTTTTAAAATATCAAACTCTTCATACACAACTATATGAAATCTACAAGTTTGAAGCGTACATAATTATAAAAAAAGTTTATACTTTGTGAGCATTGGATCTTTTTTTCATTCAAACAGGCTCTTCATCTTCCCCAGCTTTCATATATTGTCTTACATCTTTACTCTTTTATCTTATTAATCTTCTTTTTCTCTAATTTTCTAAATATTTTATTAAAATGCAAAACTTTCTTGCTGTTTTTCAATCAAAAAAATTATTGCTCCTTTTTTTTCTTTATATTCTTAAAGAACGACACCTATAAATTATTTCTAGCAAATAAGTGTAGTGGTGTGAAATTGCTCCTCCGTCCACCGTTGTATTCTTGCAAAAGAGAAACGAATGTCTGTCTTGGGGCATTGGTATGGTACCGTTTAAGATACTTTGATGCTCAAGTTAGATGTGTTTTGGAAGCTAGAAAAATAGTAATCTTTCTAGGGTTAGAATTCATAAATCCTTACTTCAATTCTTTGGATGAGTATTTATAATATTTCAGACTTTTAAATTTTCTAATTCCCCAAGGATACCAGGCCCCCAACCTTAGCGGGCTGGACCACAAAGCTTCATGACTAAGCTTCCTCCCAGTCACATTGGAAACTCATCCCTTGCCTTATTGCTTAGAATGTTCTAAGCCTTAGATGTCTGAACCTTCGAGGGACCAGATTTAGGTTAAATGAGATCCGCTTAATATTCTGCACCCGGGCATCAACGTGAAGGTTGGACCAGCCCAAGTAAACAGTCAAGCAAAGAAATTTGATCAAAATGCTAGGACATACAGTGATGTGGGCATCGAGCGCTCTTCTAGCATGGATGTTCATGGTGAAGACATTGTGCTGCCAAGTGGACCAGTGACGCGTTCTCGAGCTAAGAAGATCAAAGCGGGAATGCTTGGACTTGTGAAGAGAATAATTGATGAAGATCGATTCAAGTATCTACATGATCCAAACACTTTTATGAGGCATAATAATGATTTAAGCATGATGTCCAAGCAAGAAATGAAGGTGGTAATGCTGCTCGGGAGTTGTAAAGAAGAAACGACATAAATTTAGCCATTTTCGGATTACAATGGCAGTTTCGTAATTTAGCTATTTTTGGATTATAATGGCAGTTTCGTAATTATTTCTATTTCCAGATTATAATGGCAGTTTTGTAATTATTTCTATTTTCGGATTATTTTTATTTAGGGTTAGTTTTTAGCCTTAGGATTACTTTCCTAATTTCCTTAGGATTACTTTCCTAATTACTTTATGGTCTAGATTGATTGTTAACCTAACCCTAATATCTATATAAATGGGGGGTTACTAGCTTGTAAGACAACTTTGATTATTGATTAAATAGAATCTATTCTTGTTTTTCAACAAGACTTGTGTGTTCTAAGTGAGGATAGTTCTTCTTCTACTTGTTGCATTTGGGAATTGATCTTCTTATCAAAGGTATTTACTTTGTGGTGAATTTCAATTTCATTCTTTGCCTTCTAATTAGTGTTGCTAGATACGATTGTTATCTAGAGGTGCTATAGGGTGGGTTTTTACCTAGGGTTTGTTCCATATCATCTTGTGTGTTGGGATTACAGTTTCTTTATGCTTGGGGTTCCGCATCATATAGGCCATGGTGCTCTATGTCAAACCTGATTGGTTGGAATCAAATTCACCAACACAATAAACAAAGAAGAAATACCAGGTAAATTTATAGTTTTTCTTGATAAATTTATAGGGTAGAGTGATAAAATAAAATTATACCAGGAAATGATACGATTTTATTCTTCTATTCTGTAGCTATGACTGCCTTTTTTTTTTTTTTTTTTAAAGTGATTTACAATTTCGGTTTCAAATTTTGTAGACTAGAAAGTTTGAAAGAGGAGAGATTGAGATATGTATAACTTAGGCTGGCATTTTTTGTTTGTGAAGAAAATAAATGAGATTTTGAAGCAAATGAAGAACAAAAAAAAGAACAAAATTGAAAACTGCTTTAGGAGTATTGATGAGTGATGTTCGACTTGTTTATTTTAGGACACATTTCATAAACACCTCTTTTTGTTTAGTATAATTTAATATCAGCCTTCATAGATCTGTATATTTTATAAATTACCGTCATTGTCAATAAAAATCTGTTAAAATTAAACATAAAAGTATATTCATATTTGAAGTTTATTTTTAAAGAAAATAATAATTTAAAAAAAAATACTCTCATCTTTCTCACACTCTCATTCTCTCTCACATTCTATCTTTCTCTTGTGTCTATCTCAAAAAAAAAAAAAAAAAAAAAAAAAAAAAGAGAGAGTTTTAGTTTCTAATATGAAAGAGGGAAAAAAAATTAAAAACTGATGAGTATTTTGAGGTGTGGGCTACAAAGAAGAAATGAAGACATTGATTTGGATTTGATCAATTTAACCTTCTAAATATTATTTGTTTTGTTGTTATTAGTGCTGGATGATTGTTGTTTATTTTGTTCATCTTTAGGGTTTGATCGATTTAAAATACGGAGAGGGTATAAGAGAGAGATAGATTGGGAGGGAGGAGAGAGAGACTTAAAGATGAGAGAGAAGGAGAGACAAAGAGGTGAGAGGTGAGAGAGTGAAGATAAGGTTTTTTTCTGGATTTTTTTTTTGTTTTTTAATATTTATTTTTTTATTTTTTTAAATATCTTATTTTTTTATTTTTATTTTAAAAAAAATTATCAAAACAACCATGGGAGAGATGGAAATTAAAAAAAAAATATTTTAATAGAGAGATACGTGAATGGAAGGAGAGAGAAAAAGAGAGGAGGAAATAAAAAAATATTTTAATTTTATTTTAAAAAGTATTTCAGTCATTTTATCATGACACAGAGAAAAAAAAATTAGATGACAATTAATTTCTAAAGAGTATTTTATGAATTGTAAAAAACCTAGTATAAAGTAAATTAGGACTAAAGATTGGGGGTGTTTATTAAATTCTCCTTTTATTTTAAAAAGCAAAAAGTTTAATGGGAAAGTGGGGGTGAAACATTAAAAGCATCTTAAATAGAATTTGAATTACTATAGTTAATACAATATAAGTAAATATAGATATTTTTTTTGAAAAAATATGCTCCAATACTATTGTTTAGATTGAATGTCGAGTTGACATGATCTAGACATTGTCAAAGTGAATTTCTACTTTTAGAAGTTCTATCAAACATTATTAGGTTTTTTAAAATGTTAAATTTTCTTTAAAAATTCAATTTGTTTAAAAATAAAAAATACTTCATAAAATATATAATTAATTAATAATCATAAATAATATTTGTGCACATTTCCATTGGAAAATAATTTTTGAACTGATTGTGCATTTGTGTCACTTAAATTTAAACAATTTATATTTATATACCACATATGCAGTAATTTATATTCTTCATTCGAGATGTACTAACAGTAGTAAAAAGTGGATTGTTATGCCAAAAAATAAAAAATAAAAGGTAAAAACCATTTGGAAAGATGTCTCTTTTTTGTTAGATGGTCATAGGAGCTGATATGGTGTGACCATCATATTCAAGTTTTCTTTTGCTTCGGTTCATCCAATGATGGAAAAAATATATATTGTAATACAGTAAATCTCATGTTACAGTAGGGTATAAATTTGGGCCCGTCCACTCTGGCCTAAGCCCAAAATTTTGGGTTCAAACAGGTTTGGGTTAGGGAGAGAATTCAAGTTTGAACTAGCTAGGTACTCCCAATCTTAAGGCCCGGTACCCAGCCCTATGGATATCAAATCGGGCTTCGGGCTCAAGCTTTGGGCTTGAGTATCGGGCTCGAGCTTCAGGTTTAAGGTTTAAACCTGAATTTAGAGTCCAAAGTTTAAATTTTTTTCTTAAAATATATTATTTATAAAAAAAAATAAGAATGAATATTATTATATTCTCAAAATACATCATAAATTTAAATTCTAATAAAACATTATATCATCTTTCAAATATAATAAACTTGATCTTGTTATACATATTAAATAAATAAACTATTCAATTATATATCTTTTTTAATGATTCAGACCAATTGTAGTTATTTATATATATATATAATATAGATAATTAATTATTAATTTTTCATCATTTGTTTGTTAATTTGATGTGGTCTATGATTTGGACCAATAGTTATTAAGACATAAAAAAATGCTTAAAAAAAATTATTTTGGGCGACAATTTGGGCCAAATGGGCGAGCAATGGGCCAGAGTTTGAGCCGGCTCAATGGGTCTACCTTCGGGCTAGTATATACTATAAATCTAAAGTTCGAATCCAATGTAAAATGAAATTAGACAGTTTTGAACTCCGGCCAAATCGGACTTGGGCTGAATTTGAGTCAAAAAAATTTCAGACCAATTTTATTGGATTTTGGACGTCTGAGCTTTTTTTATATGACTTACAACTATGTAAGAGTTAAAATAAAAAGATAATTTATTTTATTTTTGTTATATTATATCCTTTGAATTTGCTTTTGAAATTTATGCTATAATCCATTATTTATATATGATCTAATAGATTTACTTTATTCTTCTTCTTTTTTCTTCTTTTTTTTTTAATTATATATGTCTAATCTAGTGTTGCATTTTATTTCTTTTCTTCACTTAAAAGGGAGAGTCAATTAATATGGGGTTGTTTCTCTCTAACACACACTACCATTTGAAGTAAAGAAATTACATATAATTATGTAGAAAAACAAAAAAAATTAAAAACAAAGGTTTTTTTTGTCAGGATATCTGTTTTTGGGCCTAAATAATGAAAAAGAGCTCACTCTTTTTGTTTTAATGGTTCTTGCCCACCACGTCAGCAACCTAGATTCGACCTACCCATTTTTCTTTTCTTTCTTCCCCCCCTCAGTTTCTCTCATTGTAACACCCTAAAATTTAAGTGGTGTTTAATAAGGCAATTATGGTTAATTATGTTTGATAATAAGATTGATAACACTAAGGGTAATATGAGAAAAATATTTGTTAGAGAAATAGTTTTGTTAGTTTTAAAATTTAATCTAAGAGAAATAAAAATTTAGAATTAAAATTGGTGAATTAGTGTCTTTAATTAGAGTTAGTGTACAAAGAAAAAATAAAAATAAAATGAAAATGAAAATGAAAGAAAAATCAAAATGAGAAAAAATAATAAAAATTAATAAAAATTACCAAATGACCATTTTGCCCTTGGAGTTAAATAAATATGTGATAAGAGTGAAGGGAAAAATTGGAAAAGGGGAGAAAATTGGAAATTAGAGGGCACCAGCTCATTCTTCATGCAGACAACAGCTGTTTCCTCCATTTTTGAGAGCTGACCAAGCTTCTGAAAGAAAACAAAGTTCAATCATCTTCAAATCAAGCTTAGAAATAGGGTACCCGTAGGTTTTAGAGCCTTTTAAACACTTTGTTGAGGTTTGTTTTAACTAAAAACTACTCTAGGTGTGAGATTTGAGGAGTTAGCCAGTTATACTTGTTGTCCAAAAATTGTGAGTTTCTGGCCACCTCTCGCCTGAATATTTGTACCAAAAGCTTCATTTCTCACTCCTTTACAAAACCCAAGTGTTGGAATTGAAGATTAATGAGCTAGGTTAGAGATTTGACAAAAAGAACACAAAGGAAATTTTTGGATTTCTAGAGAAATTGTGAAATTTTGGTTCAAATTGAAGGTAACCATGTTTCCTATGCTTATTTACATTGTATAATGATAAGCCATTGTAGTATAGAGTTGGAGAATGGAAAATTAGTGAAATTTGTGAATTGTTGAATATGAATTGATGAAAATATGGTGATGGGTTAGGAGTTGTGATTGAAGTTAATAATGGTAAATTATGATTAAGAGATTTGGAGGAATTGTGAGGATTGATTATGTAATTGGTTGAAAGTTAGTGAGTTTCATGGGAAAATTTAAGTGTATGAGGATAGAAAATAAGTTGGAAATTATTCATGATGAAAGTTAAGAGTAAAAAAATTACGTATTAACCTTTAAAAATTATTTGGGGATGAATATAATTAATAAACCTATGTTATTAGGAAAAAATTACATAAGTGTAAAATGAGATAATAAAAAGGCTTATAAAAATAACTAATATGGAAAGGCTATAAAAAAAGGTTTAACTTACATTACTGTAATAAAATATTTTGTAATATTATTTTATTGACTTACTAAAGGAATAAACTACTCTGGTCCAACGACAATGAGCATCCAACTAGGGATAGGTGTCAATGCAACGTTCTTTGTGAGTGGGAACATATATATATATATATATATATATATATGTAAATGCATGAATATATACATATATTTTATGAATTGGTAATATATTCAAAGTTTATATGATTAAGAAATATATTTTTTTGTGATTAAATAAGTTTTACAAGTATATATATATAGATTGATATAGATATATATATATATATATATATTACCTTGTTATTTTCTCTGGAATAAATACATACATATATATACATGTGTTTAAAAGAATACTTTATTTATGGATTTAAAGTAAATTTTGTGAATGTGATCATATATGTGTAAATTTCTAAATGAATGATATCTATGGTTGGTGACTATTTGGGGGATGAGTATGCCGCCATGTAGGGAGGTTGATATTGGATATGGTTGGTGACTACTTGGGCGATGAGGTATGCCACCAAGTAGGGATGTTGATATTGATGGTGCTTGGGCGATGATTTATGCCGCTAAGTTATTGGGCGATGATTTATGCTGCCAGATTGTATATACGTTTTTAAATATATAAAGGGACAATGGTTTTTCACAGAAAATGTTATTACCTGCTCGGTATATGATGATTTGTTCACAAATATGATGTAGCTTTTTACTGGAGATTTAATGGTTAGTTTACATGTCTGGTATATATATGATGGGTTCATATATATATACATATATATATATGTCTTGCGGTTTTTCACTAGAATGTCCCTCATATATTGTTATTACATTGATATGTGTGTGTTGTTTTGTATTTCAAGACACTTTGACATAAATAAAATAAATTAATTATGTTATATTTAAATATTTTGGAAGATGAACTAATTTCAAAGGATGTTGTATGTATAAATAAGTTTTAATATACGTTATATATGGTTAAAATATAATTTTTTTACCTTAGTTTCTACTCACTGAGTATGCAAATACTCACCCCTCCAAAAACTTCTAAAAATATTTAACGTAGTTCTTGGATTTTTTTAGCTGTGCTACTGTTACTAGTAAGCGCAGGAGGAACGAGTTAGAGGTAGTAATAGCGTATTTAGATTTTACCAGATTAGGTATTAGTTGTGTAGTAAACTGTGGTGTATTAGAGATATATTTTGTAATCGAACTTTTTATAATTATATCATGAAATTTATGTATATGGATGTATTACTATGAGATTTCTTGAATTATGGTAGAGTTTGGTGAACTGAAATGTTGTGAAATTATTTTCTGGACTTGCAGGTACTTGTAATTAATTTGGAAAATCTTACAAAAATATACCAAACTCTGTCGAAATTTCTGGCATTTATGAGTTTTGGTTATGAAATTGTAAGTAATGTGGTTTTTGACTGCTTAGGGACTTAATCAGTGCGATTAAGTCTTGCAAGCAGGACTTGGATAGTGAGGTCCTGTCACTCATTCTTATGTTTTTTTTTTTCCTTCCTTCTCTTTGCAAGCTCTTACTCTCTCTTTCTTTTTTTCCCACCTTAACTCATTTGAATCACTTTAAAAGTTATTTTTTTCTTTTTTTTTTCACCTAAACCTGTGTATTTTGAAGTTTTTTGAATTAAACAAACATGAAGAAAGTGGACAAAAAAATAGAGGTTGAAGACAATCATCTACGCCCTATGGAAGTTTTTTGTTGGGCAGTATGTTTATTTTAAAGGCAGAGATTACATATAAAGGGCATGCTATACAATTACATGGTCACTCTGCTTTCGCCTTTCAGTTACACAACCCACCCTCTGTTGGGCGGGCAGTATGTTTATTTTTTTATTATTTTTGTGCACATTATTTTCTCCCATATTTTTTTCTTTTATTATTTATGTAGTTTCCAAAGATAATCATATGTAATATGTGCATGCTAAACAATTTATCCAATCAATTTTCTTTATTTAAAAAAATTCACTCCCAAAAAGCATGCTTCTTGCCCACCAGTAATGTAACATCCTGTTTTGAGAAAAATAGTAAAAATTTCAAGTTTGACCAGTTTGACTTTAAGTGGGCCCAGAGTTACCTTTTTGTGTGGTTGTGTAGAGCTTGTCGATACGAGTCCGTAGACTAGTAGTATGCTTAATTTGGAGTTAAGACCGGCAAGTTATGGTCATTTTAGTGTGAAGGGCTTTTTGGTAATTTGGCAAGGACTGGTATTTATGGGTGAGAAATGACTATTTTGCCCCTGTCTTCCTTTTTAAAAATTTCCATAATTCTGGCAAATTTCTCACGCACACCCGAAGACCCCCCGACGCCCTCCCCCTTCGCCGAGCCACCTTCCCACGCCGGCAGCCGCCACACCGTGGCCGGAGTTGGCCGACCACCACCCCTAGATCGAAGCCAGCAATCTCCTCTTCCTCCCTGTACCGGTGGTTCACCATGAAACGACCCAGATCGCCAGAAATCGTAGCAAAACTGAGAGATCGCGCAAATCGTACACAGTCGCGACACCACCTTTGGCAGGCCAGATCTCACTGTTCCGGTGGAGTTAGGGAGCGTGCTTGGTACCGTTGGAAAGCTGGTTCAACGATCTACATTTTGGTACCAAGATTGACCCAGGAAACCGCCGGAGCACGGCGGGAAACGGCCGCAAAGTCTCAGAAAAACCACCGCGACAGCAACCTTTCCACCCCGATCTACTCCGATCGCCGGCGAGTTGCACGACACAGCCACCACCACTGGCCTCAGACTGCGCCGGTGACCAGATCTGCAGATGGCCGGACTCCGGTGACCACCCCACGCGCCCCACGCGTCGCCCACGCGTCGCCGCCGTCTTCCTCCACGCGCCGCCGCCGATCTCGTCCTTTTCCGGCGAGTGGGTGCTCACCACCCGTTCCAATGCGTTCCTAGGGTCGTGGGCAAGCTTGCTGTACCTTCAATTTGATCTAACTTTGGTCGGATTCGAAAACGCACAATCCCGGCCGAGGTCCGATCAATTGCAGGAACGAATCTTGAAATTGAAGGTAGATTTTTGTTCCTTGCATCTTCAATTTTGTTTCGGTATAAAGTTTGCTGAAATTGGACTTGAAACAAGAAATCCGTGTATTTTGGAGATTTTTACCGATTTGGGACATTTTCGTAATTTCTGAAAATATTGGGGTATTTTTGTAATTATTAAATTTTCTAGGCAATCTTGTAATTAGTGTTTTAATCTTGTAATTGGAGACTTAGAGGACTCCTCTGAGCAGTTGGTTAGTTTCGGTAATTTAAAGAGTGTTTTGGTAATTTATTTTAGGTGTTTGTGAACGTTCGAGGGCTGGATCGGAGATCCAGCAGGAGCACGCGTCAGACCTGTGAGTGCATTTATTTTCGAAATCATTTGGGAATATATGCTATATTTGATTTGAATTCTATAAATTTGTTTGAATTGAATTTTCCTTATGCATTAAATTTTAATTATTAAATATGTTTTTGATGATTTAAATATTTATATGAGATTGATGTTTTAAATGGTATTTGGTGATTTATGGAATTTAAGAAATTTTTGGGGCAAATTTTTTATATTCGAAAAATATTTGATTATTTTAGTAAAATTTTTTTCAAAAGAAAAGAGTTTGGAAAATTGTTTTAAAATAAAAGGATTTGAAAATTTATGATATTCGGTGATGGATGATTTTAGAAATGATTTTGAGGAGTACCACACGGTATCGAGATGTTGATTGAGATGTATGATTATTATGCGCGCTATATAAATTATTATGCCATCCTCTGCTGCGGACACGTGTCGGGAGAGAGATGATGAGGATCCTGCCATGACGGATTTGGGACGCCGGTTCGTTGTGATGAGTTTACCCCCCTCCCCCGCCTGTGACACCATCAAGACGCTGAGGGTCACACGGCACGATACTATGCTGTGGTACCGATTTGGATTTATATGGATTGGATTTATATGATTTGGATTTATACAATTTGGATTTATATGGATTGAATTTATATGATTTGGATTTATACGATTTGGATTTATATGGGTTGATTTATATGATTTGGATTTATACTATTTGGATTTATATGGATTTGTTTTATATGATTTGGATTTATACGATTTGGATTTATATGATTTTCGATTCACGGTTGCAATTATGATGTTGTATTCATGGATTTTGCCTCATGGTTTTAGATTGTGGATTTTGGAATTTATGGGTTGGAGTCCATGGTATTTGGTTTTAAATCGGGTTTGGATTTAGCAAATGTTTCTACCTGCCATTTTATACAAACATGTTTCAAACAAATTTAAATATTTCTTGTTGAGATTATATTTATGGTTTTGGTGATTGAGTTGTGATTTCAATTATCGTTTTAGATTACGTTTTCGCCCCTTAAACCGGTTATAATGATTTAATGATTTTGAGAATAAACTAAGGGTTTTGCGAAATGATTTTCAAAAAGGGGAACCTTTCAACTGAGTGACGTGAGGTTTGAGTGAAAATAATTTTAACTACTGAGCTTATTGTAGATACCTAGGAGCACTCACAGAGATTTTATATCTCACGTTTTGTGTTTTAACTTCGTTCCCTAGGTCTTAGCTGCAGGTACTCGTGAGCTACCGCCGGCATCGCATCTGTACTTGACTTCCGCCACCGCTTCTTTTTATGTATTAGACTCTTTTCCTTTATTTCCGTTTATCGTTGGATTTGTATTATTATTATTTTTCTGTCTATCACTCTTAGTGGCTCTGTCATTCCCACTCTCTTCAAACCCACATTATTGCTTGAGTATGAAATTCTTATTATTGTTGCATGGTATACTTTATTTTATAATTTATATTCTTATCTATACCTTTCGTCATATTTATTGTTTTATTGTTTATTTAACCCATTTCGGAGGATGATTCTGTCGGCTGCCCTGAAGGGTTCTGGTGGGATCTTCCTCAGGCGGGGCCTCTCCGGAAAATCTGGAGGGATTTCCGAGGCAGATCCTGTCAAGTAATATATGATATAATCTAATGATTACGTTGACTATTCAACCTCCAATCATATCGCTTTTGGAGAAACATCTTGTCCTATTTAAGGGAGATGTGTTATAAATAGAGCGGTGTGGAAGACTACAAGTCGAAGAGTCATCATTTATCTCCATCTTTATAAAACTGCCATTAAAATGCTTCATTTTCATTCATTCTAAAACCAAAACTCAAACCTACATTTTCAAAAACTTCATGGCTGAAGAATACATCAACCCCATTCGCCCTTTGCCACCTCAGGATAAGGCTGAATTGGGAATAAAGTTGAAATTTTGACTCGGATCATTGATTTATTCGATATAGATACTTTCTGTATCTTGGATGAAAATGAAGAATTGCCTATGAGCAAGGCATTTGTTGCTATTATTTTTTGCATCTTGGATTTATTATATTTTTATGGGTGTTTATTATTTTCTTCACTAATTAAACAAGACATTTGTTGTTTCTGTTTTGGGATCTGCCTATGAAACAATATATCGCCCAGTTGTATGTGTTTATTGTTCCATAGGTGGCGTGCATCTTAGGCATGGACTCCAACTGTGGGCGCACACACACACATCACCCATATCATGGACAATGTGTTAAGACATGGTAAATAGCAGAAACACATGTATTAAGTTTTTTTTTATTATTTAAACAAACATGAAGAAAGAGGACTAAAAAAAAAAAGGTTGAAGACGATCATCTCCACTCTGTAGATGTCTTATATTGGGCAGTATATTTATTTCAAGGGCGGAGATTACATATATAGAGCGGGTTGTACAATTATATGGCATGCTCTCTCCCGCTTTCCAGTTACACAACCTGCCCTACTTTGGGCGGATGGTATGTTTATTTTATTATTACTTTTGTGTACATTATTTCATCCATTTTTTTTTCATTATCTATGTAGTTTACTAAAATAACCATATGCAATATGTGCATTCTAATCCAATTCATTTCCATCATTTATTTAAAAATAAAATAAAATAAAATAAAAACTCATTCCAGAAAAAACATGTTTCCTGCCTACCAATAATATATGGTTTAATCTAATGATTACGTTGACTATTCGACTTCCAGTCACATCGCCTTTGGGAAAACACCCTGCCATATTCAAAGGCAGTGTGTTATAAATAGGGCGGTGTGGAAGATTAGAAGTCAAAGATCATCTTTCCATCTCCATCTTTATAAAACCGCCATTAAAATGCTTCATTTTCATTTTCATTCATTCTAAAACCAAAAAATCAAACCTACATTTCCAAAAACTTCATGGTTGAGGAATACATCAACTTGTTCACCCTTTGCTATCTAAGGACAATGCCAAATTGGGCATAAAGTTGAAATTTTGACTCGGATAATTGATTTATTCGGCATAGATATTTTTCGCATCTTGGATGAAAATAAAGAATTGTCCATGAGCAAGGCACTTGTTGTTTCTGTTTTGGGCCCCACCCATGGAACAACAGACCATCCAACCATGGTTGGTTTGTTTATTCCACAAACAGCGTGCATCTTAGTTATCGACCCTAACCAAGGGCACACACATTGCCTATACCATGGGTAGTATGTACTAACAAGGAACATGATAGAAACACATGTTGTTTCTGTCATGTACCATGCCCCGTAGAACAACACACTGTCCATGGTTGGGCAGTTTATTATTCTTCGAGCGGAGTGCATCTTAGTTATAAGACTTCAACCGTGGGTACAAGTACCGCTAATACCATGGACAGTGTGTTTTGCCACGGACGAGGTACATAACAGAATCACATGTTTTTGTCATGTACGCCTGTAAAACAGACCACCTATAGTTAGGGCGGTGTGTTGTTCAACAAGCGAGGTTCATATACATTATTTACACCACCTTTATTTAAATACACTGCCTTTTGAAAGGTAAGGTGCACAGTTTCAAAACAAAAAAGCCCTCTTTGTTGGATAGTTAACCAAATCAGAAAATCCTATGTCCACGGGGCCAACTTCACAGGTACTTCCTAATCTAAGAGTGGGTTTAAATATTGATTTCCTAATCTAAGAGTGGGTTTAAATATTGATTTCGGCTGGATGAATTTCTTTTTTTGTGATTTTCAACAGTAGCTTCAGCACCGACACTTTATTTGCCGTAATGTTTGCATTGTCTCTTTGAAGGAGAAAACAACTATGAATATCATGGAAGAGAAATTGTGAAAGAGGAGAAAGCAAAAGAATAGTTCTTTTTTTTTTGTTTAAACAATGGAGAAAACGGATTTTTTTTGTGAAAAACAGATGAAGCGGTGATCATGAATCATTTTTAAAATAAGTGGGCTTATTTCATTAAGTGAACCAAAGATGGACATCCCGACAAAAACCCCTGAAAACAAAAAATCAAACGGCCCAAAAAAAGAGGCCCAAAACTTAATAATTAACAGGTGCAAATGTCAATTACCAACAAAAACAAAAACATAGAAGATAATCAAGTCTACATATCACATGTTTCCACAAACTTATATTGAAAATCTGATTACAACAAAGCCCTAGTAGAGCAGTAAATGTTCATCTAATTCTGGAAAAAAAAATCCTCTCTCTTGTATCTTTCTGATGCTTGCATCTCCAAATCCAATCATACATTAGATGCCAATCAAAATAAAATAAGCATACTGTGTCACAACACTAATATCTATAACTAGCTAGAGAAGTTCAACCTGGTTAACACTCAATATTGGTAAGAGAGCGTATGAAACAGAGGCCCTGCTTGACTAGAGGATTTCAAAAATCGTAACAATGATGAATTAGATCTTCTTTGATTCCTTTACCCTCTCATAATGAAAAATAGCAACATTATGTTTCCTCTTGCGGGGATATCTGGAAAGTCAGTAATGGTGTGTGTATTTGAATGATCATGATGAGTTAGCAAAAAGATATTCCAGTAAAGGAGCTACCACCGCTATGCTTAGACTGTTCCCCAACAATGCATACCTGGAGCACAAAGAAAACACAACCATTCATAGAGTAATTTGGGAGAAAAATAAATAATGCACACATGTTCCACTTGTCTCCTCAGACACTAGCACTATCTCAACTCCCTCATCTTAGTTAAGTCTAGGAGCAATTGGCGTAGAGATCGATGCCTATCCACAACAAAAATTAGGCTGCAGTTTTAATTAAAATCTGGAAGTTTGTCTTGCAGTTTAAAATTCTCATGTTTACCAGTTGCATATTTCAATTGATTTTAACAGATTAAAAAACAAAACAAAAAAACAAAAAGAAGTTATAACAGGGATGTAAAAGATGATACAGAGAAATGCATATTTTCAATCATTGAATGTTTCACAAAGTGGGAAGCAAGGTGGTTAATTAGAATTAAATTTGTCAAAGTTATCAAGAAAAAATTGATTAACATAGTATCTATTTTCTATTTCTGATTTGGTCGGTTATGGAATCAGTACAGAGTAAAATCAAAAATAACATACCGCTGTCTAAGGCTTATGTGCTGCGGAAACTGAAAATCTTCTGGAAAGGAATGCAAATTAGCAACCTGATTTTTTCGAAACAAAAAAAGGCACAACTTAACAAAAATTAGTTGACATTAAATGAAACGTGCAACCAAAACCATGAGAAGAGATGTGAAAGAAATCAACATACCTCTATAGGGGTAAAATATCTGAGGCATTGCTCCTTCAATGGAGATGCTGTACCTTTTTCTTTTGGCTGCATGACCATGATTTTGAAACTGAATGAAAAAATCCACAGCAAACATACATCCACAAATAAATATGAACAATATCTAAAACTATGGCTATATATTACTGCAAAAGTCTACCATCCATGGCATTGCAGAGAGTACTAGAAAAAGATCCTCTGTCAACCATCCATCCTAATATTTTCATACCGCAAGTAAACAGAAATTGAATCTATTATCTTTAGGTCAATCAGTTCAGAATATGCCTATAAGCAATAATGTCACTGGCTATCATTAAATATGAATTATGTCATGTAGCAACTGTCAAAGACAAATTCAGATAAGGCAGGCCAATTGAAAAATATCAAAGTACTAATTCCATGCATGAATTGTAACGTTACATGTCCAAATTGAAATCTTACCACAGCTGTTGCTAAAAGGGAGCCAGTACCCTTTAAATATCGATAATAACTTTTTGTAAAACAACAACACCGCTTTGAATCAGGATAGACAATATCTAAGCAGAGTTAAAAAATTCATTAGCCAATGGAATGAGGGAAGGAGGGAGGGAGGGAGGGAGAGACAGGGATAGACAGAGAGAGAGAGAGAGAGAGAGAGAGAGAGAGGGATACCCATGGCACTTCCCCACCTCTCTATCAAGCTTAAGGGAACAAAATACTGATCTAAGGAGTTAATATCACATTCGCTTCCTTCGTTATCTTTCTCCAGACCTCCAACAGCAAACATAGAAACACTGGTGGTGTCCCCTGACAGCAGGTTAGCATTCTTGAATTCAAGAAACCTTTCAATTGGCTCACAATATTGGAGCAACTTATCCAAGCTTTCTTGTGGTTGATCATGTTTGAATAAAACTGACTCATGATCAGCAGACCCAAATAACAGACATGGAGACCAAAGTAGCTTATTGTTTAAAAGTTGGTTATGGAACAATGAAGGTTTCCTCTTTGCCTATAAAGGAAGTGAAGGCGAGTTGATTAATAGATTAAATACACTGCAAAATAAGAAAGAGCATGAAAAGTTGCCAAATTATCTGAATGACTAGGAAGCAGAAAGAGAGCATAAATTACCAGGCAAAAATAGCGTGGCCGGGAATAAGGCACACCAAATTGTAATGGACTCAAAATAAATTCCTGTGTGACAAATTCAAGTTTCACCAATGTCTCTATCATTCTTGAATGTGTATCAGATGTCTGAACCAAGGAAAGAAAAATGGCATTAAAAGGCAATCGAGTAAATTTAACTAGAATTTAACAAAAATAAAGGGAGCGGACCTCGAATCCAACAACATTTTCTACAAATAACATAATTGGAGGTTTTGTAGCCTGTGGTATCAATTCAAGAATGTTGAGAAACGAAAATGCACGAGCATCACCAGACTGCTTTTGGAGACCTGAAAACCAAATCTCAGTTATTACCACATATCTATATAAAAAGGGCAGATATGATAAGGAAAATGCCTAACCTTGTCGAGTGTATGGTTGACAAGGAGGCGAAAGAAGCCACGCATGTGCCCCATAACTGTCAAGACCAGCAGCAGTCAGGCTCTGAATATTGCCCTGTACCAACCACAATAATGTGAAAACAGAAACAGCTTAAAAGCCAAACATCAATAATGTGAGAAGAGGCAGTGAGAGAATTTTGGGCACCATTTTCCGTTCAGGCATTTATTTTGGGTGGCACGAATGCCAAACACCAAAAACATGAAAATGGATATATTCAGGAAAGAAGTTGGAATTTAAAACACTAAAAGAAAAAATGTTGCAGCATTCCAAAGTTTTTAACACCTCCAAAAGTGGGCAAAAATTTTCACCTGGCCGTCAAAATTTTATAGTAAGGTAGAGATTTATTTTTAAACAGAAATCTTAAAAGTCAACTTATTTGAGATAATTTTTCATTCTACATTTTTCAGCAATCAGATAAAGCATTTTTGGCTTTGTCAGGTATAAAATGGGAAACCAAATAAAGTTATTTTCCTGATCAAAGTGGGAAAGTGATCACTGTATATATATATATATATAAAAGTTATTTCCAGGTATACCTTTAAATCATAAATAAAGATAAATAAAGAGATAAGTAATTTAGATTTCTAAAATTTTTTAATGACATATTATCTACTTATTTTTTATTTATCAGTAGTTTTTGAATTTCATAAAAGATATAACTGATAAACCTGCTTTATATATATATATATATATATATCAAATACCAAAATAAATTTTGCTAATATAATATATATATTTTACGGAGAAAAGAAGAAGAACCTGATAGGGACGGTGGCCAAAGTTGTGCTGATAAACATCGTTTGCCTTGTCGTTAATGTCGAAAGCTTCTACAATTTCGGCGTTCACTCCCGCCCTCATCAAGGAGTACCTCTAAACAAAGAAAAGCATATAATGAATAATCAGAAGCAGATAGAGAATTAGGGTTTTGGAGGGCTATGTACCATGCCACCGATCCCACTGTAGAACTCCAGGACCCTCCATGGCTCCTCTTCTCGCTTCTTCTCCATTGCCTCGTCTTTCGCCCTTTTTGCGGTTTTGGAATTTGCTTGGGACGGCGCCGTCTCGAATTCATATTCACAAGAGCGTTATTTTTGTCATTTCCGCAATTTGCCCGCTCACTTTTCCTTTTTTTTTTTTTTTTTAATAATTCACTCACTTGTCCTTTCGAACACCAGCATCACGCGCAAAAATGGACGAAACAAATCAATAAAAATTGGGTTAATATCGTTTACACATTTTTTTTTTTTTTTGTTACACCGTGAGGTTTAGTAATAGAGAATTTCACAAGCACCTCCAATCTCTAATCGATTTATAAAGTATTTTTACATTGTTAAGAGTTGACATCACTCTCATTGTTAAAAGTTAAAAAAAAAATTATAATATTTTTGGATACATAAAATTTTAATTATCTTCTTTTATTATCCAAAAATATAAAAATAATCAATCTCCTTTCTCTTCTTTCTACTGTTTCTATTTTCTCTCTCTCTTTACTAATTTTTTTTTTCTCTCACTTTGTCATTATTTGTCTTCTACATTTTTTTTTTCTTTTTTCTTCTCTTTCTCTCTCATCTACTGCTATATTTTTTTTCGGCTGCTCTCTCTTTTTATCTTTTACACTGTCTCATTTCTCCATATTTTGTTCTCTCATCTCTTCTCATTTTCTCTTTTTTTTTTTTTTTTTTTTTTTT
>QANX01000045.1:20693-91639 GCA_003254975.1 Ochetophila trinervis
TTTTTTTTTTTTTTTTTTTTTTTTCCGTGTATATCTTGTTAGCACAATACCAAACCACAAAGTGATGTGATAAAGCAAACAAAAGGCCAAGACAAGAGTTGATGTAACATTTTGCTATGCGAAAATACTAATTTTTTTTAAATTTGACTAAGTTTGAACAATTGACCGAGAGTATATCTCATTTTTGACTTTTATGAAATTTAAATTTTGGCTTTGACTACGGTACCGTTACATATAGCTCATCGATACGAGTTCGTAGACTAGTAGTACGTTCAATTTAGAGCTAAGACCATTAAGTTATGGTTAAAACAGTGTGAAGAGTATTTTGGTTATTTTGAAAAGATTGTTAATTAAAATTGGAAATTGACAAAAATGCCATTCACCCTTACCTCAAGCAGCCTCCCTCCCTCGTTTCTCTTGCGTGCACGATGACCCCATTACTTCACCTCAACTCTCTTCGTCGACAACAACTAATTTCTGACCGAATATGACCAGCAACCACCCACAACTCGAAGCCCATGATCTCCTCTTCCTAACCATACCCGTGACCACCCGTGGAAATGTCCAGATTGCCAGAAAACTTAAAAAATCCACCCTCTTTGACTGTGAGTTTTAGGTTATTTTCCAGCCACCAATTGGGTAAATTAAGTTGACTATTGTATTCTACATTCTTCAAGCTTCATTTTGATATATAATTTGCATATTATTCTTGAATATGTGAAATTTGCTTAATTTGAGCTAGATTTGGGTTGTTTGTGAAAATTGGAATGTCATGGAATAATTTTTATGATCATTCTTGAAACATTTAAATTGCTAATGACTTTTAGGGGATAATCCCAATACTGAATTTCATGAATTGTGAGCAATAATGATTTTTGGATTTGAGTTATCTTTGAGGAATGTAATAATTATGACTTTTAATTATAGGGAAATGCTAAGGTGCCAGATCGGGTTCCCTTAAGGAACCCGATTTCACGTTAATTGGGTTCATCCACGTTACCGCACCACGGTTTTAAATTTAGAGCCCCAAAACGCACCGTTTTCCCGTTTGGGATGTTTGAAATTGGGGGGAAAGTCAGCGTCTTCCCTCTCCCTCTCTGCACCCGATTCTTTGACCAAAACTGCTCCGCCAAGCCCTCTCACAGCTCAGCCTTACTCCGTAGACCACAAAGACCAGTTGGCGTTCCAGTTCAAAGAAGAATCGGCGGCGAAGCGAGAAGCCGTTGGCAGCGTCGAAGTTTCCTCTGCACGGCGGGCTTTCGGTTGGGTTCCTCTGCACGGCAGGCTTTCGGTTGGGTTCCTCAGTAGGCAGCCGGCGACACAGAAGCAGTTTTTCGGAGGTACTCTTTCAAAATTTAAGGTTTAGGGATTTTCCCCTTTTCTGCAAATTGAAATTTTGATGGGGAAAATAAAAAATTTCTTCTCAACCATTTCTTTGGGATTCCTCTCGGTTTCTCTAATTTCTCCATTTTTGCTTTTGCCTGATACACATAATGAAGTATGATTTTGCCTGGCCGACGAGGCGCACTGCAGTTTTTGTTTTCTTTGTTTTTGTTTTTTTTTCCTATTTTTCTTGAATCTTGAGGGAGAAAATTTTCCGAAAGTTTTTATTATTTTCCGCTATTTTATCCCCAAAAAAGTAATAATTCACTTTTTTTAAAAAAATTAATAATAATAATTCACTTGTGTGCCATACGACGAGGCATATGCTAAGGAATCAGAAATGCAGTAAACTTTTGATACGCATTTTCGCCTTCTCAATGAACCCTTTTTTAATTTTCGCATTATTATCTAATCAGATAATGCTCTCTTTAACAAAAAATTTCCAACAGCATGGAGGGATAATGAAATTCACGGCCTTTTCCAACTTTAATTTTTCTTTTCACTTACCTTATTTTAAAATTTACAAAACACCTTGGTAAAAAAATTACTTCAAAAATCAATTAATCCAATAAAAACTGAGTTTTTAACTTAATAAACAAACAAAAAAAGAAAACTAAATCAAACTTTTATGGTACTGCAACTTTTGGACCTCATTTCTTTCTCGTCTCCTGTATTGATAGGTAGTTTGAAGTATGACTTAAACATGGTGTAAATCTTGCTGCATGAATGGCTTTTAGAGATAGGATCAACAAAAAGGGGATCTCACACCCCAAGTATTATGTCATCATTAAAGTGAATGAAGGGATTGCTAGCAAATAACTTCTGCTTCTGTAGAACTTCTGCTGGCTGAAATCTATATTTTCTTTTTAAGTTTGTGATTTTACCGGTTTAGTAGATACTGGAGCTGTATAATTATATGGTTAATTCATCAAGTTATATATATATTTTTTTGGGTTTGAATTCCTATACTAATTTGTTTTCAACACATTATAGTTGAGGTTGTTGAATTGAATCAGTTCGATATGTTGTTAAAATTACTAGCTGGGTTTTGATTGGCATGCATAAAATCTGTATTAATCTAATGTTGTTGACTAATAATAATTAGAGTGGATGAATTGTATAATATAATCTGTGCTTTTGCATATTTCTTTATCTGCTTTTGCATTTAGAGTAGCATTAGAGGAATGGAAGAAGCTAGCTCTGCAAGTCAAGTTTGTACTCCTCATGTTGCGGATGAAAAGAAACCTAAAGTTGGACAAGAGTTTACATCAACTGAAGAGGCCTTCGCTTTCTACAATGCATATGCTCGGGAATGTGGGTTTAGTGCAAGGATTGGAAATAGCAAGAAGAAACCTGGAACAAATGAGTTGATTTGGAAACAATTTGTTTGCTGTAAAGAAGGAAGAACAAATGATTTTTATCAGAAAAAGTTGGCTGACGGTGTCCCACGAATAAGCGAAAGGAACCGACCAACTGTTCGAGTGGGTTGTAAAGCAAGGCTATGTTTGGTAAAGCGACAAACAGGCCCGAATTGGACAGTTAGTTCGTTTGTAGAAAAGCATAAACCTGCTCCTTTCAACTCCTACAAAGGTGCATTTTAAGGTCTCATAGGTGCGTTTCTGCTGCGAAGAGAGCTCTAAATGACCAATTATCCTCAGCAAACGTACCAACATGCCAACAAATTAGAATAATGGAGATTGAATCTGGTGGTCCTGAAAATCTTGGTTGCACTGAAAAGGATTTCAGGAATTATAAAACAAAAATTGAAGAAGAGGAACGAGAGTTTGATGCAGAAAACATGGTCGAATTTTTTTGTTTAAAGAAACAAAAAGATGATTCATTCTTTTTTGACTATGATCTTGACGAAGCAAATAGGCTTGTGCGATGCTATTGGGTAGATTCTATTGCTAGATTATCATACGATACTTTTGGTGATGTCAGCGACAAACATGCCCGAATTGGACAGTTAGTTCTTTTGTAGAAAAGCATAAACATGCTCTTTCAACTCCTACAAAGGTGCATTTACTAAGGTCTCATAGGTGCGTTTCTGCTGCGAAGAGAGCTCTAAATGACCAATTATCCTCAGCAAACGTACCAACATGCCAACAAATTAGAATAATGGAGATTGAATCTGGTGGTCCTGAAAATCTTGGTTGCACTGAAAAGGATTTCAGGAATTATAAAACAAAAATTGAAGAAGAGGAACGAGAGTTTGATGCAGAAAACATGGTCGAATTTTTTTGTTTAAAGAAACAAAAAGATGATTCATTCTTTTTTGACTATGAGCTTGATGAAGCAAATAGGCTTGTGCGATGCTATTGGGCAGATTCTATTGCTAGATTATCATACGATACTTTTGGTGATGTCATAGTATGCGATACAACTTACAACACCAACAAGTACGGTATGGTGTTTGCACCGCTTACAGGAGTAAATCATCACGGTCAAACAATTATTTTTGGATGTGGCTTTTTAAGTGATGAAAAAACAGAATCATTCATTTGGTTGTTCAGTAAATTGTTAGATTCTACGTTAAGAGGTGCTCCTCAAGTTATTATCACTGATCAAGATCCTGCAATGACGAAGGCGATAGCTCAAGTTCTCCCATTAACTGTTCATCGGTATTGTATATGGCACATTTTGAACAAATTTTCGGTTAAACTTGATTCGGCAGTGTGTCGAGATAATTATCAGCATTTCAAGAATGTTATATTTAAATCTGAGACGTCTGAAGAATTTGACCAATGTTGGATGGAGTTGATACATAACCTTCAATTGGAAGACAATGCATGGTTAGGTGAAATATTTGAGATACGTGCAAAATGGATTCCGGCATATGTCAATAAATATTTCAGTGCTGGAATGAGTAGTAGTCAGAGATCCAAAAGTTGTCATTCTTTTTTCAAGAATACATTTCAAGGAGGAATTCTTTGATGGGTTTCATCAATCGTTTTAATAGAGCTCTTAAACATCAGCGCCATGAGGAATTAGTTGCGGATCATGCCGATGTGAATGAGAAACCAAAACTGAAATCTCTATGGGCTATGGAGAAACAGATGGTGGAAGTATACACAAAGAGAAATTTCATTATCTTCCAAAAAGAGGTGTTTGAAAGTACCGCTTACACTATAAATGCCACATTTGAGGATGATGATATTATTCTTTATAGTGTACAGAGACCTGATAAGAACTTTTCAACAAGATGCATACAGGTTTGTTTTAACAAACAATCAAATGATGTTTCTTGTTCATGCAGACATTTTGAGTTCAAAGGAATACCATGTAGGCATATGTTGGTATTTTTCCGTGTGAGACAGATCATACATCTACCTAGCCAGTACATCTTGATGAGATGGACAAAAGATGCAAAAAGTGAACTGCATGATAAGTATGGTCAAGAAATGGATGATCCACATGAAATGGATTTGATGACACGCCATGCAAACCTATCCCATTTTTCGTCTCTTGTAATTGATGATGCATCGCTCACTGGTGAAGGCTCTTCGTTGTACATGAATGAGATGAAAGTGTTATATGGAAAAATTAAAGAGATTAATGAAAAATATGTCACCACACAATTACAAAACAAAAGTTCGAAACACCCCACGAGTATAAGCAATCCGGCACATGTTAGAGCCAAAGGATGTGGAAGACGGATTAAATCTGGTAAAGAGATTGCAATTTCACAGAAGAGACTTTGTCGAGGATGCGGACTTCGGGGACAAGCACATGATAAAAGAAATTGTCCTAAATTGGGTGAAAGGTAGGTTCAAAATAGTTTTTTGTTATAAATATGTGGAAAAATGTTTTGGTGAATTTGTCCTAAATTGAGCATTTGGTGCATTTTTTATAGATCAACAATGGATGACGACAGTATCAATTTAGAACCATCGTCCGAAGATGAAATGGCATCTCAAGCTGGTAGTGCAATATGTAAGTATCGAGGAATTTTAAAGATTAATGAGGATTTTTTGATGTTTAAGTTTGATTTTCATTCATTATTAAGTTTGATTTTTTTCAAGATTAATGATGACATTATATACTATTTTTTTCAGGATTGGAATTTTGCAAGTGAAGATCGGGATTTATCAAGTGAAGAGTGACTTTAATTCTGTTGCACTAAAAATACTATTTATGAGAAGAGACAATTTATTTATGTAGTTAGGCACTGCGACTTAAAATCACATCTTTCTGGAATTTAGTATTGTTCTGAAATTAATAATAGGTCTAGTTCTTTATTCTGTTCCAAAAGTTGCAAATGTTTTAGTTTTATTAGGCAAAAGTGTAAATGTTTCAAGAAGACAGCATGTAGAATTGTTTTGAGAGCTTTCATTTATCATGTTGGGAGAAATAAAGATGATATTTAACAGAATTATTTACTAAAATTGAAGTGCAGTTCTGAGGTAGGTGCTCCTTTATATTTGGTAATAATATAAGCTTCTTAGATAGAGAAAAGTACCTTGTTGCAGTTCAAAATGCAGTTACTTTGCTAGGCTAAGTATACTGACTCTACCACTTTAGGCCTCTTTGTCTGATTGATTTTAATGTCTGATTGAAATTTTGTAGACTATAGTTCGTTTCCTTCCCATTCTAGTCTGATAAAAATGCTATCTTCTTCCCATTGCAAAATTTGATCAATTTTTTTTTTCATACAGCCCGAGCCTGCCAGGCACCTCCCCAGGTGCCTCAACAGGTGCCTGGGCAAAATTTCATTTTTTTTTTGCTTTTTTTTTATTTTTTTTTTCAAAAAAATAACCCTCAAGTAGTTACTTTTAATTAATAAATAACAAGCGTTCTATTTTGTATGTTCTACAAGTGCATAAAGAAGTTAAAACAAATGCTACAAACTAGATTATATTGCTAAAATGTAAAATAACTCCTAAAACTATCACAAGCAAACATATGTAATAAACTATGTTAACTCTTTGCTTGTCTTCTTGTTGCTTTTCAATCAAAATCTTCAGTATAGCATTCACATCGGACTTTAACTCCCGAACATTGCAATTTAATTCCCAATTTGAGCTTATATTTTGTATTAGTAGTAGGGTTTGTTTTAAATCACAATACGCATCATCCTGTAAACATAATATAAACATAATACGTAAAGAATAAATCATTCAAAATAGTTTTTATGTAATACAATTCAGATTTTTGCAAACAAACCTTCATATTATAACATTTCCAATATTTTCTGTTTGGATTTTTTTCTGAACGAGATATCTTCGGCTTCATATAACCACCACATACACATTTATGCTGAACATAAATTTCATTTGTGCTTGATGCTGACATTGAACCTAAAAATTACTATTAACATGGCTCAGATCCATCATGAAAATTTCCAACACAATACAATTTCACAGTTTATGTCCAAACAACATATGTTATATAAAATTATATGTGACAGTGAGACTGCAACAAATTTTATATGTGACAGTGACAAAAAATTGGTGAAGTAAAATGTCAAAAACTACACCAATCCAGTGAAAGTGTAAAAATGGAAAATAAGTAATCATGAGATGGGGCTATCATTTTTTACTGTTGTAGCAAACAAAAACACTAACTTTATAAAATGGTTTTCAAACACAATGTATATAGGCAGTGATATAAAGCAGAGAGCTTGCACAATAAATGGGAATTCAGGAAAGTCTAAAATTGACCTTTTTTCTTAAGTCATTCAACAATCAAGATAACTCACTTAATGAAACAAAGGTATGCCAATTAGAATATGCAATATACTATATGTTTCAGCCTCCTTTGATGAAATTTGGATTACTCTGTACTTGTAATATTAATATGTAGAAATCACTTACCTTGGTTTAAGGGAGGATGAAAAAGCTCTCTTAAGTGTCTGCAAAGAGGAAAAATAAAAGGAAATAGAAACTAGAAGCATATTCTATTCTTTATGCTTGAGAGTACAGCATTGTTAATATAGCTTTTCATCTTATATTAAATATGCAACTTTCATTTTTCCATTATTGTACAAGGAAGAAAAATAAAATAAAATAAATGGGCCCTCAATCTTGGCTTTCAAGAGATATATAAACCAATAAAATAGAATATAAATGCCCTTTCCTACACAAGAACAACAACCGCGCCCCCCCCCTGTATAATATTATTATATATATTAAAAAAAAACATATCTTGAAATTAAATAATATCAACACAGTACAACTAAAGCAACTAAAGCAACAATTACCAACTTACCTAAGCTGAAGAAAATAGGGCATACATGCTCTAAACCTCCAACCGTATCATACATGCTCTAAACACCAACTCTTCAGTAGAAATTATAAAATGTAATAACATCTTCCCAAGATCAAAGTTAATATGAAAGAAATATTAAAATCGAAAAATGTGAAACAGGGTAACTTTTCTGGGTTTCTTTTTATAGCTTTTGGTTTTTTAACATTTGTAACTTTTCTGGTTTAGCAAACAATATATTAAGATCACTAGGACTCGACTGGATTTGATAAAGAATAAGAGGAACGCAGTGAAAAAATATATGAAAAGTGATATGCAGATATGATTGCAGATATTGCAGGGTATCGGGTTTTGGTCATTCTCATAACCACGGTTTGGGCAGCTACAAAATTGAACATAATGAAGAATAAAATGAAACTCTCCCCTCCGGAATAAACCAGAAACACATGTGGGGGGTTGAGTTTGTTTCAGAGGACAATTTTAATATAAGCACTGTAGGGGGGTTTCATTTTCTTATGGAAAAATAGAAAAATGGTCATCTTCTGAATTGGCTTGTTGGATTCGTATTCAATCGGTGCTAGACCAGATGCTTTATGTTGCTTCTCTGTTGAGGATTTGATAGAAAAAGGAAAAAAAAAAAAAAAAGCGGGCCCTTCACTCTCTATATTATATGTTGCTTCCTTAATCAGATACAAAGCCTTTCACTTGCACTTATCCGTACACAAAGAACCATACACATCTCCTTCTTACTCATCTTCTTTCTGCATATCCATTCGTTTTCTCTCTCTCTCTAAAAACCATCTGTAACTAATAAAAACCATCTGTAACCAACAGAAGAACCCTCAACCAATTTTTTATTTTATTTTTGTTTCCAAGAGAAAATGAAGGGTGTGGAAGCTGAAGATCTACATGCAGGAGATGCAATGGCAGAGAAGCAACATAATGAAGATCCCCATGCAGGAGATGCAATGCCGTACCTCGTTAGATTTTGACCGCCGACTGATGCAGAGGAGAACCGCCGCCGCCGGTGCAGACGAAGCCGAGGAGTAACGCCGCCGACTGGCTCGCTAAGCCGTGCTCCCCTATTCGTCGCCGATTGCTTCTAAAAAGTGCCGCCGCCCGTTGCTCCTTCCGACTGGTGGCTGCGCACCGTGATCTCCCACGAGTGGCTGGTAAACCGGCTTCTCCTCCCAAGCCCTCCTCCCAACCCCGAGCCCTAAATCAGTAAAATCTGAAATTACAGAGGAAACGGTGCGTTTTGAAAGCCCGAGCCCGAGCCAATTTTGAAAGTCAACAATTTTGACTTTGCTAAATGAAACGGTGCGTTTTGCCCGTTTTCCTTCATCCGTTTCCCAGCCGTCAATTCTGGCTCGCTAAGGAACCCGAATTCGGGTTTCTTAGCATCCCTGTGTATATATATATACAGTAAGACTGGAGAGCCCGACGTCGCCTTTAACCCAGAGTCCGAAAGTCAACTATGCCATCCACGGTCAAAATTCATTCGGTCCCCACGGTCAAAATAAATTTAAGCAAAACGGTGTGTTTTGCTATAATGGTTTTCTTCCTCGTGCGGACTGCCGAATAACCCATCTCAAACCCCATCTCAAATCTTCGCAGACGCCGATTGATTCCGCTCCATCGCTGGCCGCCGACTGAAACCCGTCTGAAATCCTTGTTCTCAGAGGCCGAGAGAAACCCGAGAAACTGTTCGCAGTTAGCACCAGCTCGCACCCATCGGGGTTATCTTTTACATCGGGAATGGTAGAATAAACTGATGCTGGGGTTGTCTTTGGTTGATGTTCCCTTGAGATGTTTCTGTTATTCACCTTTTTTTTCCTCCCACCGTGGATGCTGTCAGTATACTTTCTATAAGATTGTTACTGTCATGTGAAGAGAATGTGTTCTATATCTATGTATTTAGAAGCTTTATAATTTTGGTTGGTGGACAACGAATTTGCTGCTTTTAATTGTTTATTCTTGATTAATTAGTATAAATCTAAGCATAAATTGGTGATTCTATTTCTTCCTACGACCTAAGTTCGTTCTGGTATATGTGTACTGTATGGCATATCCATTTGTTTATGTTGGCATTCTGAGGACATGGATGTTGTCACATTATACTAGTTTGAAAAGATAGTACTCTCTCTTTCTCACACACGCAGACACAGCTCAATAGATGCCTCAACTATGAAACAAACTGTTACTGGCTGTTGTTTTTCTTCTTAACTTTAGCAGACTTACTTTTATCGTAAATACGAAGCAGGGAAAAAAAAACACCCAGGCTTCTGTTTCTTACATAACCACAAACAAAGAACATTTTCATTTTGACAAATAATAAAATAAAATAAAATTTGAGATGACAAAACTTGGGAAAATAACCCACTCAAAAATACAATTACAGCATAACATTACTCCACAACCATGCCAATAACAGTAATAATTCACAGTCAGACACTTTCCATCAATACCAGTAAAATTTCTCAATCCCGAAAATGCATTATTTTCGCAGGCGGTCTGGTCCAACAGACAGTAAATTCAATTATTGATTTAAAAAAGAAAAAGATGAAAAAAAAAGAAAAAACATTTAAATCTAATAGCCCCTTAACTTTGCTTCCTCGACTTGCTTTGGCCTCTGTTTTCGCATTCCCTTTCTCAGAACTTCCCACTCCCTTTAGCCTCACCAGAGCAACACCCACCACCGTGCTCGGGTTTCTCGGGTTTCTCCAGTTTCTCTCGGCCTTTGAGAACGAGAATTTCAGACGGGTTTCGGTCGACAGCCAGCGATGGAGCAGAATCAATTGGCGTCTGCGAAGATTTGAGATGGGCATTCAGCAATCCGCACAAGGAAGAAAACCATTATAGCAAAACGCACCGTTTTGCTTAAATTTATTTTGACTGTGGGGGCTGAACGAATTTTGACCGTAGATGGCATAGTTGACTTTCGGACTCTGGGTTAAAAGCGACGTCGGGCTCTCCAGTCTTACTGTATATATATATATATATATATATATATGTTAGTAAGAAAAAGATTATTTGTAACAATTGATGATCTATCATAAGTAGGTTTTACATGCTGATAGGACAATTTAATATGTTAATATAAATGGTTCACGTTTTCATACTATATTTTTTATTAGTTAACATATTAATATAAACTAGTTAAGATAAGTATAATAATTCCATCCAACTTTTTTGAAGTTACAATTTAATCATTTCAGTTTCAAAAATATCATCAATCTCTCATTAGTTTTTAAAAAAACAAAAAAATTATGATATTTTTTCTTTTATTATTTCATTAATACCTCTCGAATTAATATCATTTAAACCTTCTCAGATGTGCTAATAATATTTTTTAAAAAACTGAGAGATTAAATTGTAATCAGACTAAATCTTAATGGTCCAAATAAAACATTCTTTACCTAATTAAATATTGACACATTAAGTATCCAAACAGTTTTGGCAAAAAAAAAAAAATATCCAAACAGTAATATTAAAAAGTCCACCGAGATAGCCGTTGCCGTTACAAAAAGATGGAATTCAAATATGACCGTTACATACCCTGGGGTATTCAAATTCTAACCGGAACTTTCACAAAATTCCATTACCCATCAGCCACCACAAACCACAGTTGGGAATGGCGGTGGAGCTTCTTCAACAGCTGAGATCCAAAGCCACAGAGCTCTTGCTGAGAGAAGAATGGGTGGACTCGGTGGCTGCCTACTCTCAGTTCATCACACTGTGCCAAGACCAAATCTCAAACACCCATCATCAAAACCCAGATCCAGATTTCCTAGCCGATCTCCAGAAATCCCTTCGCTTAGCCTTCTCAAACCGAGCCGAAGCACGGTCCAGGCTGCGAGAATTTTCCCAAGCTCTAGAAGATTGTGACCGAGCATTGAAAATGGAGGGTACCCATTTCAAGACCCTTCTTTGCAAAGGCAAGATCTTGCTGAATCTCAATAGGTACTCCGCGGCCATGGACTGCTTCAAAAAGGCCCAACTCAATCCTCAACCTTCTTCTTGTGGGAATTCTCAAACCATTAATGGGTACTTGGAGAAATGCAAGAAGCTCGAGTTTCTATCGAGAACTGGAGCATTCGATCTCTCAGATTGGGTTGTCAATGGATTCCGCGGAAACCCGCCGGAACTCGCTGAGTATGTGGGTCCGGTACAGATAAAGAAATCCGACATCAGCGGGCGCGGGTTGTTCGCGACGAAGAACGTGGATGCCGGGACTTTGCTGTTTGTCACCAAGGCAGTGGCCACAGAAAGGGGAATTTTGCCAGACCAAGATTTGGGAGAGAATGCTCAGCTGGTAATGTGGAAGAGCTTCATTGAAAAAGTGATGGAATCCATAACCAGGTGTCCTAGAACCCGTAGATTAGTCACCACTTTATCGTCCGGCGAAGACGAAAACGACCTCGAGGTCCCCGAGATGAGTCTCTTTAGGCCAGAGACAGCGACAGAGGATATCAGCAACGACAACCCATATTCTCACCTTGGCAAGAAGAGGATTTTAAGCACCTTGGATGTAAACTCTCTTGTCGAAGATGCAGTTTCAGCTAAAGTTTTGGGGAAAAACAGCGATTACTACGGGATCGGATTATGGGTTCTGGCTTCTTTCATCAACCATTCATGCATTCCAAATGCAAGAAGGTTACATGTTGGAGACCATGTAATGGTTCATGCTTCTAGAGACCTCAAAGCCGGTGAGGAAATCACATTGCCATATTTCGATGTTCTTTCTCCATTGAACAAACGCAGAGAGATTTCCAAGACATGGGATTTCGATTGCAATTGCAAAAGATGCAAGTTTGAAGACCAACTTTGTTCCAAGCAAGAGTTGAGGGAAATTGAGATCGGTCTCGAAAGAAGGATGATGGATGTGGGTGGTGCGGTTTATAGGCTTGAAGAAGGAATGAAAAGATGGATGGTGAGGGGCAAAGAAAAAGGGTATTTGAGGGCATCATTTTGGGCTGCATTTTATGAGGCTTATAGCTCAGAGAAAGCAGTGAAAAAGTGGGGGAGAAGAATTCCTCCAATGGATTCTGTGGTCGATAGCATTGCAGAAGCAGTGGGTAGCGACGAAAGGTTATTGAAGATCTTGTCTGAAAAATTGAAGAAAAATGGCAATGGAGTGGTGGCTTTAGAAAGGGCTTTGAATTTGGGAAAAGGAGTGTACGGGAAGATGGTGAAAAAGCAAGCTATGAGGTCTATCCTAGAACATGGCAGTATATGTATATGAACAAAGCTATTAGCTATTTACATTTTTTTTTTCTTTTTATTGATAGAAACTAGAACATGGCAGTATATGTATATGAACAAAGCTATTAGCTATTTACATTTTTTTTTTCTTTTTATTGATAGAAAAAATCTACCTTCATTCTTTGTCCATTGCAAATCTTTCCATTTGCTTTGTACAGAATTAAGTTTTTCTTCACGACTAACTTTAAGTTGGCTTTAGCCAATAATTATTGTTTGTATAAACGTTGATATAATTATTTCCCCTTGTGCAGTATTTTTATGGTTAATTATTCTCTGAGTTAATATCATTATCAACCCCATAAAAAGAACTATCGTGTTCATTTTCTCAAAGAATAACTATAATACTCTCATGTTGTTTCTTATTAGTTTTATTCTAATTATACAAAAAAAAAATTCTTATGAATTTGGTCAAATTAATAAACAAAACTGCATAAAAATAAAATAAAACATAATAGAACAATTTTAAAAAAATTACAAATTTCAGAACATAACATAGTATAGTGCTAAAATTAAACCCCAGCTCTGTTTTAGCTAACCCGAGCGTTTTTTTCCAACTCATTGAGAAGAAAAAGCAGACCATCCATGCAAACGTAGAATAGATACTTAAAGAAAGTGGCGCAGAAGATGCAGCAGATAAAATAAGCCTAAAACATCGCAACAAAAAATTATTTCAAAAAATTACTAAACTTAAAACAAGGAATATTTCATGTACACCTCTGTAAGTTTAATATAATTACAAAAAACGTCCTCAAGCTTTCAATATATATCATCCTCTACTAACAAAACTCACCAAAATTTAGAGAACTCTGTTGTTTTATTTTTGCATTTAATTCTACAGTCTAATAACAGAAGACGAGGAAAAAGTAGATCTCAATTCCTTCCGGACTAGTTCGAGGTAACAACCATTGGACAAACTGTAAATGATTCTGATTTTAATCAATAAGTGTGGAAAATCCCAAGGGGAAAATTTTAGACAAACAAGAAATCAGAAATGAAATAAAGAGATCATAGCACAAAATCAAACGGGGCGACAAAGAAAAATGAAATAAAATAAATTCCCTTCATAATAAATAGAAAAATTTCATTCCTATCAAAAGTAAATATATGAACTACTAAAATCCAGAAGCTAAAAAGATAAATTCCAGGTGCCTAGAACTGCCTGCCTCTAAAGGTTCCTAAATGTCGGACATCCGCACCAGCTTATGGTAAAGAATGCGATCATCCCTTCCTGTGTTGCTCTCTAATAATGCACTCAGCGCAAGTTCCTATGGAAGAAAACCAAACGTGAATGGAAAAATAACAGATAACAATAGCACTGAAAGAATCTAAATAATAATATAAACTTACCTTCACATCCCTGAATGATAGGAACTTCCCCAAATTGTGGATAATTAACCTCATATCCTCAACCTGAAAAAGCAACAAATACTCTGTTACCATCCGCTCATTATACCACAAAACAAATTACAATAAATAGATGATTGAATGTTACCCTAATGTAGCCAACTTGATTACGGTCAAAGAACCTAAAAGCCTGTTTCAAAAAAATAAAAATAAAAATAAAAAAATAAAACAAAAACAAAACAAATTATTGATGATTTGATGGAAAAGCAAAACATAAATCGTACAGCTCGAAAGAATGAAAATACCTGCAATAATTCCTTGTCAAGAACAGCCTCCTTTGCAGCAGGAGTTTCTTTCTTGTCGACTTCCACCTGTACCTCTCTTTTTTCACATGTATTAGAATCAGAATTGCCCATTGTCTCTGCAGATTTCACATTAGGTAGTTCCTTGACTGTATCATTGGGATCATCCTTCTCGTTTCCAGGCTCAACATTGGGTTTCCCTACAACATTCTCCAAAGAGGGATCATGTCGAGGACTTCTATCCTCCATTTCTTCATCTTCTTCTGGATCTTCTTCTGGATCTTCGTCTGGATCTTCATCTGGAACATTATTTTCATGCTGCATATTTACCTCATCAACATGATCAATGGGGTTATGCTCTTCAACTACATTTTTTTCATTATCTGGAAGGACTGTTGTTACTGCTTCAGAAGATTGAGTAGATTGGCTTTTAACAGGGAGCTCATCGGTCTTTGGTCGCTTCATTGATGACAATTTTTCAACTCCAGTCTCATTCTTTTCTTCCCGTTGCCTCTTACGTTGTGCTCTTTTTTTAACAAATTTTAAACGCAGTTTCTACACAAGAAAAGTACATCCATGAGAACCCGTTAGTGCATAATTAAAGTAACACGGATCCATTGCTTAACTACCACAGACCAACCTGGAGAAATTTGAAAAGACAACAACCCATCTGATACTGAAGCATCTCATACAGTGTTTCTGCAAATAGTGAAAGCTACAAAAACAAAGTTGGGTGACATTGCAGATGGCATTAGCTCTTCTAGTATTTGAAAACTTCTGTACAAGAATATACCAAATGTCATAGTAGAAGGCACAGAAGAAAGAAAAATAAATTAGGCAAGCAAGTAAACCTCAAATGTTGATTCTTCTATGTCTTTGTCTGAGTAATCCAGGAGTGAATCCAGGGAAAGTGATGATGAGCGCAACTGTAGCAGATTATCATATATCAAAAAGGAGTACATATAAGAATTATTGGAGAAGGTGAAATGTGATTCATATTTTAATATAGTGAGAGTATAATGCTGTGAACCTACTTTAGAATCCTTGCCCCATTTAGTTCGTAGAATAAATCCAGGATGTCGAGGAAATTCTTCAGGCTTTCTCTTTTCTTTCAGTTCTTTAATTGATTTGCTTCTAGACTCATCTTGTTCTTTATTTGATTTGCTTCTAAACTCATCTTTTCCATCTCCTTTTTTATCTCTCTCATCTTTTGATGTATCGCTATCTTTTAATTTCCCCCGCTTGTCATCATGGTTATCCTTTTCAGCTACTTTTTGTTTCTCAGTCTCAATCTCTTCTCTAGCACCAGATCCACTTCTCTCTCCAATTCCTTTTACATCTTTCTTCTCGACTTTTTCATTCTTTATGCCAGTGTTACTTAAATTGACCATGCTATCCTGTTTCCCAATGACATTTGGTTTTGTTGACTTTAATTTAGAAATTATTCTCTTTTCTGTTTCTTTCACTCCACTAATTATTCTCTTTTCTGTTTCTTTCACCCCACTAGCAGTTGTTTCTGCATCTGTTGTATGGTTCTTTGTGCTTTCTGCTCCATCTCCGACCTGAACAACATTTGTTCCAATGCTCTCTCCATCTTTGTTAATGTTCGAAACCCCATTGGTGGATTCCACGCCAGTGACCTTTCTTTTAGGTACCCTCTTAATAATCTTCCTCTTTATAGTTGCTTTCACACTGGTGTCTTGTACAACTGCTCCACCACTTGGGTCTGAATTTTCCTTTGGTTTATCCTCAGAGATGTCTGCTTTTTTCTCAACTTTCACCTCAAGTTGTGTGTCTTTATCCTCACTCTCGTTAGGTTTCCCCACCTTCTTTGCAATCTTTTTCCTTACAAACGTTTTGACACCAGAAGAATTAGATAAAGACTCATCTTGTTGACCTGGAACCTCTAAGTTTGCATCCTTCTGTCCATTATCCTTTTCATTCTGCTGCTTATTTGTATTATAACCAGTTGGCTTACCAACAACCTTCTGTTTGACAATCTTCTTTATAATTCTTTTCTTTCCTGTCTTTACTCCACCTGTATGAGCACCAGCTCTTTCAATCTCTTCATTTTTCACCACACCAGTTTCACTTGCATCTTTGTTCAAAGGCTTCTTGTCATTTGTATCGCCCTTTCCTTCTGCTGCATCCCCCTTCAAAAACTTGTCATTTTTCTCCTTTTTGTCAGAATCATTTGCTTTTCCTGAGGATGCAGGCTCCTTCTTCCTTTCTTCCTTGACTAACTTTTTGACATCTTTTGAGGAATCGTTTTCCTTATCTAAAACAACCCAAAAGATGAATAATAAATTATCATTAATGATGAGTGATCAGAAAGAAATATGTAACACTATATACAACTATCACAGGGTTAACACAGGCAATTAACCTTTTGATCCTTCCTTCTCCCGTAATCTCTGAAGAAAGATTTTATGTCAGTGCACAAGGAACAACACTGTTTCATTTGAGAACTTATAATTGAATAATATAGACAATCAATTTACCACAAAGAAATTTAAAGAACAGTGGAAAAGAATAAAGATAATAAGACCTCTTTTCTCAGAGAAAGTTGAAGGTCTCTTTCAGCAACAACCTTCTTGTGAGAAAGCCATTGTTCTCGCCATGCATCCAACGAAGGGAGACACACAGATAAATCTGGAACAAACAGTACAGTTACCTCCTTATGGCTAAAGAGTCCATCCTCGCCAACTCTATCATAGTGTATCTGTAGAATTAATGTGGAAACTAAATAATTAGTTCCAAAATCAAGAAGCAAAGCCAACTACAGCCTCTAGGCTTAAAAGTAACGCCATAATGCATGACACACCTCAAGAAAACGATTCCACTGCTGGCAATTTTGCAGATCAAGTTGAGCAACATTCTTCGCATATCTAAGAAGCAAAACTCACTGAGTCTAGTTCAAAAGAAATCATATTTATTCTGCACTGATACAAAAATTAGCAGGCAGCACAAACCTTTGAACTGTTCGAATCAAAGAGGTATCATCAATCGATGGGTCACCACCATCAGCAGAATTCCAAGGGCCACCAATTGACATGAAAGAATGGTCCCTTTTAAGAACAGCAAACCTAAGGATATTGCAGATATGGGGCACGCGATCATCATAATTTTTTTCGGACGAAAGCTCCTCCAGAGCATTCCTGCTGATTCCACTCATTAAAATAATCTGGAAAAGTTCAATCAGAAAAACCTTTGTTGAAATATTTGCATAGCACCCAAAATCAATGGTTGAGAATGCCTACTTAAGGGTGGTCCTAAGACGAGAAAATATATTCATAAGAAGAAAAAACTCAAATTAGATAGAAAGACGACACCTGTAACTAAGACCGAACAATCAAAATCAAGCTTCTACCTAAATTTGTGAAGTTCAAATAACTGATGATTTGTCTGTAGATGGGAATGACTATGCAAACAATTGCTTTACAATTCATACAGCGGGCTTAGCTGGATATTAGAATATCAAGGTAATGTTGAATGCAAAGCAGTCTAACTCTCAACCAGAGGAGAGAAGGAAGAGAGAACAACCAAACGCACAACCTTAAGACTTTCAAAACGCAAGGCAGTAACAAAAATAGTGAAGGCAATGTCATAATAGGTGGCAAATAGGTTAAGAAAGGTGGCAAATCTGGTCATACTGGTGTGGTAACAGGTAAATAATAGAGCAATATCAGCAGCAGTGGTCACAATTCAGTGATACTAAACAATTGCGAATATAGCAGAAATCAACAGGAATAGCCATTTCTCAAACTTGACGGTGGCAATTCTCAATTAGATGCTGCAAGTCCTAGGATGAGAGGCCGGTAACTCCAGCAATGGATATTTGATGGCAAAAGAGAACACTGAAAGCATTATGGTAGTAATGTTTTTAGTTTTTGGCAATGTCCTTTTCTTTAGTTAATATTTCCATGTTTTTCTTCACAATAGTGGACTGCAATAATTCGTTCTTCAAATTAGGAAGTGTCAGAAAATTATTGTTTTAAAACATTAAAAATACTTATTAAAAAAAAGGCAAAAGAAAGAAAAAGAAACCCTACTGTAAATGTAAACTTTAATTAAATAACATGACCTTTTTTTCTTATTTCATTTTCCAAAACTGCTTTGTTAACTACAATGGTATTTTAAGTCACAGATGCCCTATATTCTATTAGGTTTTGTTAACTGCATAATAACCCACGACTTATTGTTCTATCCATTTCAATTTGACATAAAAAAACTACACATGTCATCTCCAAATCAAGCTAGAATTGTTTGAATTTATACCTCTATCAAACCAAACAAATGACTAACCTTAGCATTCCACACTACATTTCCATTTCCTGATTTTGCAGGTTCTTCAGCCAAAAGGTCACTGGACATCTTTTTTGGCTCAGCTACAGCTTCCTCTTCAATAAAATCATGCTCAAAACTGTTCCACCCAAAAGGTACTCAACATTTACACTTTTTTTTTACTTTTCCCATTCAGTAATAAAGTAGGTTAAATATCGAACATTCCTTGTTCTACAAGAAGCTGGAGGAGAAATGGAAAATATTGAATGGAAAGATCCCTCAAAACTTATTAATTATAAGATGATTTTGTTGCACCCAAAATATACATCCATTTGCTCTTTTGTTTCATCCCAGAAATCAACTCAACTCAAAGAGGACCTATTGGCAGATAATTCATAATAACAAGTAAAGCATGCAAGCACCAGGACATTTCCCCTATGCAAATGGTGGAAAAATGGCAAAACATAGATTCCAATCTTGATGGAAAATAAGAATCTCTCAGAAACTACCAAAGTTACAAAGCTTCAAAAGGCGAGTTACCTGACAGGAGTGTGGAAAGAAAGTTTAAGATTCTCCCTTGGCCAGTTCACAACAGCCTACAACCACAAAACTCTCATGTTAAAACTCATAATCCTTCACTGGAAAAAAAAAAAAAAAAAATTAGAAACAGACCTTGGAGAACTCTGGGGATATGAAAAGTCTCGGATATCGCTTATCGATGGACAAATAATCCCTCTCTACTTCTACCAGACTGGATGCATAAACCTGCAAACAGACAGCATTGATTACCAGAAGGTATTACATCCCTTAACCCGTTTAATGTTTAGAAGAAACTTGCAACATGCATTGACTAAACAGTCCAATACCTTATTATACAACAGTGTTTCACTTTCCTAGGGTTCAAACATTTCCTTTCCTATAAGGCAAACCTCTATTACAAACATAACCATGAAACATCAGCTATAAACCAGAAAACGATGTACAAGATGAGCACTCAAATTTGGGTGTTCAAACACAAGTTCTAGAAACTCTAAAAGTCTGCAACATCATCTACAGAAAGAGGCATGTAACAAAATTAAGCCATTGCAAAAATAGCAACATATGGAGAAAGATGATATCCAAAAAAGGGAGAGGCTAGAAGGAAAAAGTTGGTGCTAATCATGAATATGAGCAAAGACAAATACTTGAGCTTGGAAATTAGCACCTAGGGCTAGAACCAAAAGATCAACAGGAATGCAGATGAAAGAAAACGGTTCCAGCTCCATGAAATAATAGAAGCTACCAAGGTAGATGAAATTCCAAGAAGTAAAAACTGATCAAGAGGCAAAGAAGAGAATGAAACTCAACTCCTGATCCCAAGAAAAGTTAGATCCTTGAAGAAGTGAAGAGGAATGTATTCTTATTATCATTCAACTAAGCGCTTGTACTGGTATTTTTACCTTGCAGACATATTCTCTCCTTTTTTCTTTAACAGGGGAATGGCGCCTTCAACATAACAGAACACCAAGTTAGATACAAAAGTTTGCAAGATACTAAGCAGCTATATTTCAGAACTAGAGCAGGACGCAAAATGAAACATCAAGATCCACCTATGCAAAGCTTCATGATGTGGGGACTCCCTGCGTAAAGGTCTCCCATCCTTCAACAAAGATGAACCGCGGCGATCCTTAGAAACTCTTGGTGGAGTACGCTCACGCCTAATTTCAAAAGCACATTTGCGCTCTCGTTCTCTTTCTTTTTCCCGCCGCTCAATGCGTTCTCTTTCACGTTCTCTTTCTCTTTCCCTTTCTCTTTCACGTTCTCGATCCTTTTCCCTTTCTCTATCTCTCTCTCTCTCACGCAAACGCTCCCGACGGCGCTCCTCTTCCCTTAGCTCGAACTCTCGAAGGTAACTAGCTCTATCATCCTTGCGTTCTTCAATCCTTGGATGACCACCGCGAGGCAACACACTACTTGGATAATCCGACTCAAGCGATGGGCCATGAAGCCCTTTTCCAGTGGCATAGTCCCTTCCAGGAGGTAAACTCACTCCATAACCAGGATTTGAAGAACTTGGGGCATACATGAGATCATCAATGTTTCTCCTTGGAGCTGCCCCCAGTATTGATGGGGCATGCTTTGTACTATATGAAGAAGCACTAAGCATCGATAAACTACGAGGATCAGCATCCATTCTTCCTCCAAAAGAGATGAGATCTTGGGTGGGATGACGACTAGTAGCACCTCTCACTGCAAGATAGTCAGCTTGTCTGCCAGAAATGGGTTGCTACTTAGTTTTACTATAAATATATTACCATATAACAGCTGTCCAAAGACTATCACCAGTATATTTGGCCTATTTTGCTATGAAAAGGAAATAATGATGCTGGCTGGTCACAATTATGGAAGGAACATAACAAGGAATATTCAAAAGTTTCCTGGACTACGGAACAGGTTACAGTCAGACAAAAAATGCTAAAATAAATAAATAAAACAATTATCAAAAAACGGTACCTGGCACTTCCATCAAGAGAAGCAGATTGCAACGCCTGTGTTTTCAGTAATTGTTCTTGCCGAAGCAGCACTGCCTGATCAATGCGGTCATAAATTTCAGACTGTTGCAAGACATAATAGGCAAAGAGTATAAGAAATTGTCCACATAGTAGGAAACATGCATGAAGGATGCATATCTTGATCAAAGAAGATATGCTAAACAAAAGAAGCAGAAAGTTAACAACATAAAATGAACTAATACAAACACAACACCTGATGTTGAGAAACAAAACCAATAGAATCAGCATATCTCCCAGTGGGTTCACTCTGCAAGTCCCTCCCCATATAGGTGCTATGCCGTTCACCATATTGCCTTCTGTCTATCACAGGATAATCAGGAACCTTCTCTGCATATAACTGATCTCCTTTGTGACCATATGTGTGGCTTGAGGATGAGACATAGTCACCAGAGGAGAACTTTGGTGAATCTTGTATAGCTGAGGCATAGCTCGCACGACCTTCCAAAGTAGAAGATCCAACTTTGGCAGACACAGAAGGAACCTGTTCAAATGGTTATGAACACATTGAATATTTAAAAGGCACCAGATGACCCAGCAAACAAATTTAACAGCTGATCCAACCAAAGACTCAAATGGATGAACTGTCAAACAATTCAAATAAAAGTACCAAGACAGAGACACTCAGTTTGAACACCATGAAATTTAATAAAATTTATCTTGAACTTAAGGTCAATACTTTCCTTGATAGAAAAGACAATAAATAAAAATTTATTGATAACCATTTATTGATTCTAAATGCTTATAAGCAGATACAAATGAAAAAGAAAAAAGGCTTGCATTTTGCCTCATAAAATTAGGACAAAACTACATTTAGCATTGAAAGTGTCAAATACGAATTTTGCATGAAATACCCTCACCTGAGGCGCAACACTCAAAGCTGCGGAGCCATATACGGAACTATATTGTCCCCCATAATGTGTTGGCGCTGAAGGATGAGTTCTATACCCACCAGCATCAGCTTCTTGAGAGGCACTTAACATTGACGAATGACGCGAAGCCAGAGAAAGTTGAGCTCCTCCATCAGTCCCTCCAACAGAACTACCAGAATAAGTAGTTCCCAACTACGAGCATGAAAACAAGAAATAAAAAATAAAATGATTCAATAAGTTCCTAGTCCCATAAGGATTGTGCAATAACAAATCAACATTATAAAACCAGTACAAATTAATAAAAACTCATCAAAAAACAAAACTCAACGCAGGGAGAGAGAGAGAGAGAGAACGCAAAGAATGAATATTGGTAAGCACGTTGGAGAGAAATATGAACATACTAAATTTATTTAAAAAAAAAAAACACAACAGAAACTTACAGATTGGTCATATGAAGATTGTCCAGTGTATGATTGTTGTCCATAAGCATTACTTCCTCTGGATGAATACATTCTCTTTCATATACATACAAAGAAGAATCTTTTATCGTTGTTTCCTGCAAAATATAAACCATGCCATTCAAACGATAAAAAAAGAATCGGAATTTTGATCAATCCGCTTCCAAAAGCAGAAAACCTGAACCAAAAACATTTTCGATTTCTCAAAATTTGTTTTTTCTAATCATAAATTTCAAATTACGAACGCAATTGAAAATTTTGTTTTCAGAAAACGAGAAAAAGAAAGAAAGAAAGAAAGAAAATGCATGCTTTCAACAAATTAAAAACACCAACTATGACAACAATCTGACGGGAGATATGAAGCTTACGAATAATTAAAACGCTCCTTTCGTCTTCGTGCACTCGAAAACCCTACCTCGAAGACAGAACTCGACAAAAGAAAATTTCTGAGTCCCAAAATCTTGTATGGGTTTTTCTATTTTTTGTGACAACTTTATGGTTTTTATTATTATTTATTAAAAATGAGAGAGATTTCGCGGGCTTCACGGTTATCTTTTGGGCCTTAATGGATTGGACCAAAATTATTAACTGGTCCAATCCAATACATACCCAGCCCGCTCAACTCAATCTCAAATGAGACAGTTTGAGAAGGGTTTTTTGTTGTGTCACGTATCCCCAACTTTAATGATTCATAGCTATCATTTTTAAAAGGGAAAATATCAACTATATCTCTTAATATTTACGCCTATTTTATAAAATATTCTGATATGTGAAGCAATTTATTAACATTTTCTGCCGTTAGTCAATTTTCATTGACTGACATTCTCTTTTCTAATTAGAAGTATAAAAAATCATAAATACTTTCGTACACTTCAAAAATTAAGAAAAAAGATCATATAAAACTCATAAATACCTTTGACATTAAAAAAAACTTAATAATTATACAACTTATATTTATTAATATTTTAGCAAATACTTATCATATTATCTAATTTATTAATATGCAATTTAAAAATACTTATCTAATTTGATTAGTTTACTATTATCATATTCTATTATATTATTTAAAATTTTGCATCAATTTTTTTTCTTTTATTTTATTATTTCATTTTGCTAATTTTTCGGTTTTTTCTTTTTCTTTTTTTTTTTTTTTTGCTAATAAGCAAACCCAATCAATTGTTTTTCCCTTTCTTCTTGGCCCGAGTTTCTTTTCCTAGATGTGGGAATGGAGTTTCGTCTGAGAGTAGAGCATGAGCATGTTTGGGATGTTTCTTTACCAGCAAGTTTGAATTTGAAAACAAATTCAACCCACAGCATAACCACCCAAATATAAAAATTAAAAACAACAATTTCTTACAGTTTGGTTCACTACATAAAGCTCTGGAAGAATAGAGAGAGAAATGGAAGATCTAGAGATAGAAACAAAAGCCGATCAAACGGTGGAAGATGCAGATCTAGAGAGAGAAGCTTGAAAAGGTATATCAGGCGATCGAATCTCCTTCGCTGGAGGTCTCTGCTTGTGGATTTTGTAGCTCTTTCGGCAAGAGTAGATGTTTTTATATTTGATTTTTTGATTACTTTGGGTGGGTGAATTTCCAGCAGCAAACTGAAATATTCCGGTGCAAATGGGGGTATGGTTTCTTGATGGTATTCATGATAAAAATGATTAGATTCATCTCAACAAAGTGAGATGTAGAATTTTTGAAGAAGAAAACTAAAGATTAAAATCACATGATTTTTTTTTTTTATGGTACTCATCAGGTTCAATTTTTTTTTTTTTTTTTTTTTTAAAATTAGGTTCATGTTTTGTTTGGAGTCTTTTAGGGCATGTTTGGTAGGCAAGATCGGATATAGCTGGTAGGATTGGATCTGATTAGATTTCAGCAGGATTTGATTTTTCAAATCTTGTCTTCTATTTGGTGTTTGGTACAGTCCCAGATTGGACTGGATTATATTTTAATTTTTTTTATAAATTATATTTTATAAATTATAAATTAAAATGCAATTTTAATTGTCAATTTAAATAAATATGATATATAAAATATATTAGAATATTTCTCTAATTATAAAACTTGTTGAAATATAATATTATATCATTTAGTAAATATTAAATATAATTTAATATAAATTTATCATAATTGTTCATAGAAAGAGCTGAAAAATTTTATTCATTTTAAATGTCACCAATTAGAATACATAGAAAACTTGCATTTCAAGTGACCATTTCTGAAATATCAACATGCATGGAATGATTCTCAAAATCATTATTGTTTTTGTTTGAATATTTCTCATGGACAAATCAATCCCACTGGATGGAGTTTTGCAAAATCCCATAAAGCAAAGATCCCAATCGGGAACTCCAACCAGAAATAAAATGAGAAGCAAAAATATTGAAGAACTGCGAACAAAAAAATATCAATCTCCAAGTGTAAAAAATGTGTAAGATTGGAGTGGATCATGCTTACCTTTGTTTAGATTGGAAACAAATTCCAAGTGATATGGAGATTCCAAAATCAATTATGTTCTACAATTGTTATGTTTTACATACTTCAGCTGCAAAAGCATTCACAACTCAATCAAAAGATGGAAAGTGAGAAGGAGAAAACTACAAAGAATTATTTATTTTTGACAAACAAAGAAAGGGTATTGATTTATTAATCTGTCAGACTGTTACAAATAGGTAAAAAAGCACATTGGAAAGTTATTGGTAATTGGTTGAACAAGCTAAATGCTTGTAAAACATCCTTTGTTTGCTCACAATTCGCCATCCCATAGTTATTCAATGGTTTTGTAGGCACTTAGAGTCTCATGGATGAACATAGTAACATTTAATTTGTCTCTCCTGCACACCAATAAAAGAAAATAAAGTCATTCACAAGCATATAAAGACACTCCACTTGAAAACCAATATGGTTCTATTGAATTTTTATGAATTGGAAGAAGCCCACCATTATGTAAATCACAATAAAATCAGGTGCTTATACCAACAAAAAATTTGATTGACAACAAAATGCTAGTATAATTGTAGCATCCAAAAAGACTTTTGAGAAAGATTCCAAGCACATAAAGCATATATGAAATTAGAATTATTTGAAGTTTGAGGAAGTGACAAATAAATGAAAAAAAAAAAAAACCCTTGTCTGCTTAATTTCCTACAATTTGGCAAACAAATTTTCGGGTATAGACCATTCAAAAATATCAAAATTGTCCTTAATCTCAACCTCAATTGTGTCAATTGTGCTCTTAGGAAACTAGATTGTTTAAGACCAAGCTTTGCCAAAACATGTCAGAAACTCGTCATCTAAAATGAAGCCATTGTGACCTTTGTCAAACTGATTGAAAGCTTCCTTGAAAAAATAGCAAACACAACAACCTAAAAACAGGGAAAAACAGCAAACACAACAAATGCATTTAGACAAGTTATCGCAACCTGAAAAACGGGAAAAAAACAACAAACACAGCAAGCTGAAAGCAGGGAAAAAACAGCAAACACAGCAAGTGCATTTATACAAGTTATCACAACATGAAAAACAGGAAAAAAACAGCATCTCACTTAAGTAAACCAATAAAACAGGGAAAAGTAGTTGCAAGTATAACTAATATATAATTATGGTTATTAGCAAGATCATATTCATCAGCATATAAAGAACTACTATGTCATAATTTAATACAAATATGTTCACAATAACATATAAAGAACTACTAAAAATAAAAATAAAAATAAAATATGAATTACTTGTTGAAATATAATATACTCAATTTTTATGCTTTGGTCCATGTACTAAAAACCCATTAATATCAATTTGTTAAAACAACGACTTGGAATTGGAAAGATGGCTAGAATTATGACAAGCCTATGTAATCAGATTGGTCCCACATTCACAAAATTACTACATTCATTTTCATTCAAATTGTATGAAATGACAAGCCAATATCTTTTATACAAGTCTATGATACAAAGAGGAAACATTCCCTTTGTGAATATCTAGGAAATTGTTTTCATTCAAATTGTATACAACTTCCACATTGCTCTTATCAAAATGGATAGAGCAATCATGCATACTACTTAACCTATGCTTCAAATGACATTAAAGCATAATGGCAATGGAAATATGAATAACAGTGGATCTCCTGTATAATTAATCAACAAACTAACAAAAAAAATAACAAAACCAGCAAATCCAGCAACAGAACACATAATATGGAAAATTATACATAATTATTTTCAATTAATCAACAAACTAACAAACCTAGCAAATCACCCCAAGAATTTCACAGCAAATCCAGCAAAGAAAAAAAAAATATTTGACCAGACACAAAACAGAGAAGGGGAAAAATCGTAATGGACCTAGGGCTCGGTTGGAATAGATCCGATGCGCAGCGGGGACGATGAGCAGCAGGGACGATGAGCAACCAAGATGAGCAGCGAGGACGATGAGCAGGATTGGATCGCAGCGGGGAAAACTCAGCAGGGATGAGCAACGTGACTTTGCGATGTGGTAGAAATCAGAGTCGGCGGGGACAATGAGCAGGGGGATGAACAACGGGGAAAACTGGAACGAAGAAGAGAGACCGATGGAATGAAATGTGACTTTGGGATATGCAGGGTAAGGAGAAATCCGAGTCCGGTCTTCAAATCCCACGGGTATACACGAGATTAGAAGATAGTGTAAGTGGGGGAGCCGGATTTGATTACCAAATTTGTATCTCCTATCCCTTTGCACGCCCAAACAGCTGATAAGGGAGGGAACCAGATTTCGAAATCCAATCCCCCCCTTATCCTGTGTACCAAATGGGGCCTTAGTTCTCTTAGAGATGGTTATGTTTAGAGTTAAGAGAATTAGCAAAGGAGAGAGAGAGTGTGTGTGTGAAAAAATAACATTTACACATTGTTTGATAATATAAGAAAAATATTATAAGTTTTACATTTTTAATGTTCTTTTACTATTTTACTATTTTATCATTTTTCAGTTAATTTTAATTGAAATTAACTAATGGCAAGGGGTGTTGGCAAATTATTTTAAACTTCAAATTATTTTATGAAGTAGAGATAAACATTAAAAAATGTAGATAATATTTACCTATTTTTAAAATAGTGATGTATGCCTATTATTTTTACATTATACCCTTCTTTATTTTCCATTTAATATGCCCTCCCTCTCTATTCTACTGGCATTTTTTTGTCTTTTTTTTATTTTTTATTTTTTCACTTTTATCGTGTTTTTTTTCTATTTGCAAATAGAAGTTTGAGATCCTGGCAAGAAAAAAAAAAATGAAAACAATAATAAGAAATCTAAAACTTCAAAAAACTAGTATTATATTTTACTAAAATATCTAAATTTTCATATGAAGCCATATTCTACATATTTAGATTTTAGGGAAAGCCATTTTCAAAATAAAAATAAAAATGAACTTGTATATTTTCTATATTTAAAAAAAGTATACCTACATTCACAGAGTTATTGTGGAAGAAAAATAATAAAATTGAAAAAGTAGAGCACCATAGTTTGCATATGGGAGCAGTTGGAGGGATTCTTTAGCAAATGAGTTGCAAAATGAAGGAAACGGAGAAGAAAAAAAAGAAAAAGAAAATTCCCAGCCCGCCCTTTCACCTTTAGCCCACCCTTTCCACCTTTAATTGCACTGGTAAATTTTAGGGATATTATCACCAAAAGTTCCTGAACTATATCGGGTTTTACGATTTAGTCCTATAACTTTTTTTTTCTCAGTTTACTCCTCGAAGTGAAGAAAGCGTGTCACCGTTGGTCCTTTCTCATGATTCCGTCGAAATACACCGTTAACTTGTACGTGCAAGTCACGTGAAACCACTTTTGAGGGCTGATTAAGTAATTTTCTACCCATTTTAATAGATGCTGTTGACTTCCTTCAATTGGTACCACCAAAATCTTAGCTGGATGCAGCAAAACAACCCCAAAAAGAGAAACTCTAAAAAAAAAAATATTCATAAATATTGATAAACTCTAAAATTAATAAATTTCAATTTTAAATATTATTATGATATTCCTGATAGAAATACTCCTGTTTTTTTCGTAAATATTCATTATTTAATTCGCCAATGGTATTATTGTTGGTTTCTCTTATACCACCGATCAATACATCCTTAAAATATATGATAGTGATATTCCAGATTCATAATCTTATTAATTTCTATCAGGAATATCATAATAATATTTCTATTAAAATATTTCTATCAGGAATATTTCTCTTAAAATATTTCTATCAGGAATATCATAATAATATCTAAAATTGGAATTTATTAATTTTAGAGTTTTAGAGTTTATGAATATTTATGAATATTTTTTTTTAGAGTTTCTCTTTTTGGGGTTGTTTTGCTGCATCCAGCTAAGATTCTGGTGGTACCAATTGAAGGAAGTCAACAACATCTATTAAAATGGGTAGAAAATTACTTAATCAGCCCTCAAAAGTGGTTTCACGTGACTTGCACGTGCAAGTTAACGGTGTATTTCGACGGAATCATGAGAAATGACCAACGGTGACACGCTTTCTTCACTTCGAGGAGTAAACTGAGAAAAAAAAAAGTTATAGGACTAAATCGTAAAACTCGATATAGTTCAGGGACTTTTTGTGATAATATCCTTAAATTTTAATATGCCACGAACGAGAATTATTTTTAATAAGTTTAAATTTATCTTAAACATGTTGACTCATTATAAATCAGTTATCTTAACGGGTCTTAATGAGTTAATTCGTAAAAATTCATTAAACTCATTATGGACCCATTAATCTTTAATAGCAATTTAGTAATTTAATTATAAAAAAAAAACCTTAAAAAATGAAGTTGTAGTTGAAATTAAATATGTTTATGTATTATTGTTATTTCAAACAATATTGTTTTAGGTTTTTATTATTCATTTGTAGAAGGATTTAAGCATTATGTTTTTGTAGTTTGTTATTTTTTTAACATGTATTAAGTATGTTGCTTTAGTTTTTATTTTTGGTTTGTAAAATGATACAAATATTTATATTTATATTTATATGTGCTTAATTATTTTTTAGTATGGACTATAATTTCATTATTTGTAAGGATACAAACTATAAATCAAATATATTTTTCATTTTTTTAAATAATTTTAAAAATAAGTTTAACATGTTAACGAGTTAGATAACAGATTACACGATAATTTTATTAACAAGTTTGAGTTTACATATTTTAACACGAAAATTTAACAGATTGTGTTTGAATGATAAAATTTTAAAACAAATACGAATAACATATGACACTATACATTATCAGATCTAGCTACAAATAAGTAAAAGTAGTCTATTAAAATTGTTTAAGGAATAAATAATGGAAATAAACTAAATTTAATACATTATAAGAAATGAAATAAAAATAAATAAATAAAACTTCGCTGGCAGTGGAAAGTGGAATCGATGCCATTCTCACCCTGGTAGACTTGATGCTTTTAACACTACTACAGAAAATAGCTATTGACGACGGCCATACTTTTATATAGACATCGGTTGAAAAAGAGAGCCGTCGTTGATAAAATAAGACGACGGTTAAAAAACATCAACGACGGTTTTAACTGTAACCGTCGTCTAAAGTTACATTAAAGACGACGGTTACTTCAACAACCGTCGTTGATAAAAGACTGAAATACACGTGGCAGCAACATTGTGGCCACGTGTATGTTGAAGATTGACCCTATTTTGTAGTAGTGTAACCAACTCTTGAAAAAAAATAAAAATTAGAACTGCACTTAGGTTTGAAAGAATTTTTAAACTACCTACGTACCATTTTTACATTTTTAAAATGATCAAACTATTTACAGTTCATATAAACTTTTTCGCAAAATCCATTATTTACCTTAAATTGTTTTTACAGTTATAGAAATTTATTAATTTGTCCCAAAATCATTTATATAAAATAAAATTCACAATAGGAATAAAATTGTAATTTTATGATACTCACATAAATAGGGCAAACATTTGGTCACCAGAAGACCCATTAATATATTTGCAACACAAACATAAAAATCATTTCATTAAGTCTTCCATATCAGTTTGTGCATTTATTTCTATCGGTAAAAATATATAAATCATCTAATTTTGTGATTTAAAACATTTTTGTAAAACATAAAGAGTCATTCGATCACTTCTAGATTAAACAATTTTAATAGAAATTATCACTATAATTCATCATTTTAAATCCTTCAAAACTATGTCACTGATCTGTGATCGGATCGTTACCAAATCATCATAAAATCATTTTGAAACCAAAATAATTTAAAACTATTTATAAAGTATATAAATAATTTGATCATTACTGAATCAAATAACTTTTCAAAAATACATATTTTGAACATTAACTCAAATTATTGTATTATTATTTTATTCAAAAATCACTTTGCGTATAAAAGTTAATCAAATCAATAAATCATACACTACACTGTAAACTATTATGACCAGTTTTACTAATGCCATCATTAAACATCATCTTTATCATCGTCATCGTATGACCTTTATGGTCATCATGAACGCTAGCTTTGACGTTTCAAAGCCGTTGTAGCTTCATCATCTCTGTTTCGTTTCCAGCCGAAGAGAAGATTGTCAACTCATACATATACAACACAGGTACATGTGGTACTTCTCAAATCTATCTCTCATCCATACTACTCAACTCTTCTACACTTTCAAAAATCTCATATCATATCCATAGTATCGGTAGTTTTTCCTTGTGTGGAACGTACAAATAAAAATATTTTTTTAAAAATAAAATCAATTTAAATTACATATAATTATTCCAAACATATTCTCAATTTTGAAAAACATAGGAAAGTACCTATGACTTTCCATATTGCAAATTCGCCCCAAAGCTTTGACAATTTACACAAAGGCCTAACTTTTATTCAATGCATACTTCTTAAAACAATTGTTGAAATTCCAAAAGATTTAAAAGGAAATTTTCCAAACTTCTCAATTTTAAAAAATTATCGAGAAATACCTACAGTTTTAATAAATTATAATTTAACCCTAATTTTTAGAAATTACACTTTTCTCTCACTTATCATATCCCAATAATTTACAATAAAAAAAATCATGTTTATCGCATAATAAATATGAAATATAAATCCATTGAAAATTTGAAATACGTTAGTTTTCCGTGTATAAAAATCTTATATAAATAAACAAATCTTATGTTTGTAAATAATTAAACAAAACAAAAACATGTATATTGTTAATTAACAGCCACTTTTATAAGTTCTATCTGCATCACTTAATTTTTTTATTAAGTAATTAAGCAGCTTATAAATCCTCATAACTTAATTTTTTTTGGCTGTCCTGTTTATTTCAAGGACACTTCCAAAATTTATATACCACTAAATCTGCAAACAAACACGGTTCTAAAAAAAATTTCAACCACTTTAACTCCACCTTACTTATTTTCCACACAACAATCTGCTCTTCAATAATAATAATAATATACACATAAAACAAATCATCAAGCTTTCATATACCAAAATATCTCATTTAACATATCTTTAGAAATTAAATCTAATACTTATAAAAAATTTAAGAATGTGAAAAATTAGCTAGCTTATAATCCAAGAGCATATGTATATACATACATACATTTACATAAATACTTCAAATAAAGATCTCAATGCTGTTCACATAAAAACATCCTCACCGTTGGCTTACACATATCTAAAAGATATTAAATACACAATCCAAGCTAAACAAAACCCACAATTCAAACAAGAAAATCAAATAGAAACTAAAGGCCTACCAGATTAATGAAGCTTATAATCCACAATAAGTTTCAATCCTTACAGTAATAGTTCTCACGTGACAAAGATATTCTTTTATTTCATTTCTTGTCACGTATTAAACTTTTTTATTTCCGCTGCTTATTCTTTAAACAGCTCGCGTACTTGATTATTTTTGTGACCTGGACATGTAGTATTATTGTAAGCTTCAATCATGTCGTCTAAAGTGTTCGACATGAAATCAAATGCCACGTGGCACGGGGCACTTATTACTAACTCTTAGAGATAAGCTAGATCATTGTTTTCTTTTTTTTCACTCTCTCTAAAAATAGTTAGGGATAGAAAAAAATAACAATAAAAACAATGGTTCTAAACTCCCATGCAACACAAACCTCAAATTAATAATTAGAAACTACGACTTGCGAGTTCTTCTCTAAATCGATCTCTTAAATTTTTGTTTCATTTCCTCTCTAAAAACTTGTCATATATAAATGCATTTTCCTTGCACACTACGTAAACCCATCAAACGCAAAACCAATAAATAAATAAAAAAGAAAAAACAAAAGAGCCAAAAATGGTAGAAAAATCAACGACGTTCATGGCCATTAATCAATCTCTCTTTCTCTACGTTACTATTCTTATCCTTGGCATTGCCACATCAGCGATCAACGCCGACGACAACTCGCCGATACCGGATTCGAAAGCCGCATTGCAAAACTGGTTCGTAAACAATGTTAAAGGTGCAGCGGCGCGTGCATCGACGCTCGACCCCGAACTCGTCGCTGCCGAGAAAACGCCGAGAATCATCAAAGTTAGGAAAGACGGCAGCGGAGATTTCAAGACGGTGACGGACGCCGTGAGCAGCATTCCGTCCGGCAACGACAAGCGGGTGATTGTGTACATCGGACCCGGAGTTTACACCGAGAAAATTAGGATCGAAAGGACCAAAGCTTTCATTACTTTCTATGGAGCTCCGAATAACATGCCCACTCTCACCTATTCAGGCACAGCCTCCAAGTATGGGACCGTCGACAGTGCCAGCTTAATCGTCGAGTCCAACTATTTCACTGCCGCTAATATTATTATCAAAGTAAATATATACCATCTTCAATTACCAATATGTTTTTCAAAATTTATATTTTTTCTTTTTCAGCTCATTCTGGATTTTTAGTTTTTTTTTTTTAACATAGTTTTATAAGAATTTTTAATTATTGTACAAAATAGTAATTCAATATAATAATCTAGAAATTATAAATTATAAATTTAATAACTCCATCTAAAAATCAAAAAATCTATTGAAATGAACCTATAAACAAAATAAATAAAAAAATTTATATGTGAACGAGAATGTTAAAAATATATATATAGCAAAACTAATTAAATTTATATTTGTTGTGCTCTTTAATGTGTAATTTGCAGAATTCTTCGCCGAGACCAACCGGGAAGAATCCGGGAGAGCAAGCGGTTGCGTTGAGGATTTCAGGGACCAAAGCTGCTTTCTACAATTGCAAACTGATCGGATTTCAGGACACACTTTGCGATGACAGAGGCTACCATTTCTTCAAGGATTGCTATATTGAAGGCACTGTTGATTTTATCTTTGGAAGTGGAACCTCTATCTATTTGGTACCTAATTTCTTTTCCTTTTTTTTCTCTTTTTTTTTTTTAAATAAGAATATTCATTCTCTTTTACATATCAAATTTCACTTCACCTTTTAAAAGCTTAAGATTATGAGTTAATTTTTTTTATAGATTTTTTTTAACACTGATTTTCATATGTTAGTCCGACTTTTTTTTAGTTATTTTATAAGTTTAAATGCATTTTAGTACATTTTAAAATTAAATTTGTTTATTTAAGGGTCTCTACAATAAATTTGTACAATTGATACCTTCTAAATTGAAAAAAATTCCACATTTATCCAATGTAGTTGAAATTGACAAAAAAAAAGTTGCACATTTGTCCAATTTAGTTAAAATTGACAAATTTTATCAATTTAAAATTAAAATATGACCCTCAAAATTATTTTTTTCATTTTTTATTGTACCAAAATTTTAAAAAAAAATTAAAAACATGAAATAAAAATTTGAAAATCATTTATATATAGTTTTTTTTTTCAATTTTTGGTACAATAAAAAATAAAAATAATAATTTTGAGGGTCATATGTTAATTTTGAATTGATAGAATTTGTCAATTTTAACTAAATTGGATAAATGTACAACTTTTTTTAGTCAATTTCAACTACATTTGACAAATGTGCAACTTTTTTCCAATTTAAAATGTATCAATTGCACCAATTAATTGTAAAGACTCCTAAGTGAACAAATTCAATTTTAAAAAGTACTAAAATGCATTGAAATATATTTTATATGTATTTTTACCTTTTTATAAAATTGTTAAATTTTTCGAAAAGAGTATATATTTAAAAAATATAAATAATACAGTGACTCATTTGCTAACTACTTGAGTTTTTGAAAAAAAAAAAACATATAAAATAATTCAAAACATATATTCATCACAAACTTTAAAGTTATAGATTCCAGATGCGTAATATTTTATTTTTGGTAATTTGCGCATGCATGCAGAACACACAGCTGAATGTTCTTGGGGATGAGGGATTGACGGTGATCACGGCTCAAGCAAGGGAATCAGAATCAGAAGCAACAGGATATTCATTCGTGCATTGCCAAATAACCGGAACAGGAAGTGGAACATTTTTGGGCAGGGCTTGGAAAACAAGACCTAGAGTTGTTTTTGCCTTTACCTCCATGGCCAATATTCTTAACCCTGCTGCTTGGAGCCTTAATTTCCATCCTGAGAGATCCCAGTATGTTAATTGTTATTCATTTTTTTTATATGTACAAATTAAAAGTTTGATTATTACTAATTTTTGGGATTAAATCAAATTAATTGTATGGTGTAGGATGGTTTTCTATGGAGAGTATAAATCTTCTGGAGCAGGTGCAAATCCAAGTGGAAGAGCAAAATTCACCAAACAGCTAACCGAGGCACAAGTTCGTCCGTACATTACACTTGGCTTTATTCAGGGCTCTAAATGGCTACTTCCTCCACCAAAAGTGTGAAACTGCTAAATACAATCGGTAGGTCCCACACCTACTGTCTTCCTTTGCTCGGAGCTAGCACCTCCATCAACTTTGATCTTGAACTCCCTCTGTATAGGTTGGAGATTAACTTCGATAAAGTTTATTTTTGTATTGACTGATGGAAAACATGTATATATATATATATGTATGTATATGTATATACAAAATTTAGGCTTTCTGATTTGCAGTTTTAATTTGTTGCAATTTTTTTTTTTTTTCCAATTTGGATTTTATTGTCTTAACAATGTTTAACGAATCTAACTATCATTTCGATCAGAAATTCAGTTATACATTTAAAACTATAAACATAAATGTAATGTAAGATCGATGCTTGATTGATGTAGGTGGATCCATCACTCGGGTCAGAAGCATGTCAACTTTTTTATTCCTATATAATCTTTTTAATAGTTGAGTTATGCTAACTCTCACAAAATTGTAATTAAATTCTAGAAACATACTTATATTTGGACTTTAATTATAGCCAAAACTCATAAAAGCGATTGCAAAAACACCACCTGACAAAATTGCCACATTATGTAAATTGAAATTGAAAATGAAAATTTCAATGTTTTAAAAAAATAAAAGCCAAATTGAATTCAACTTAGATATATACTTAAAAATAATATATATATACATAGTGAGTCTATAATGAAGATATTTTTACTTTAGTAATTGAGAATATAAACATGTTACAATAGGTGAGTTTAATTTCAACCGTTGGTTTCATTCAACGGTTCACATAATTTAGTAAAATTCAAATTAAAAAATAAAATAAGTAAAACAAATAAAAAAATTTGGGTTTTGTACCATTGGAATTTTGATTTTGCTTTACTGTTAAAAAATAAAAGTAAAAAGCAAATAATAAACGATTTCTGTTTTTTTTTATTTGCTTTAGTTTTTTATTTTTTAATTTGAATTTTACTAAATTGTATGAACCGTTGGATAAAACCAGTGGTTGAGATTAAACACATGTATTATAACATGTTTACATCCTTACTTACTAAAGTAAAAATATATTCATTATAGACTCACTGTATATATAATCAGGCTATTACTATATATACATAATATTTGTTATGTTCAAGTATATAATCTAAATGCTAAAATTAAATAATAAATAAATAAATAAATAATTTATATTCTTAAAAACTCGATGACGTATTTATTCAATTATCATTTATATTTATCATTTAATTCTAATATTTAAATTTTATACTTAAACATAACAAATATCAAATATATATGATAGTAACATACTTATTTATATATATATATATGTTGCACCGTGTTTTCTTTTAAATTACAAGTCATAACATTAAAGCATTAATAATAAATAAAACCTTTCTATTTTTCACCGAATCTGGGTAGATACCCAACAGAAGAGAGTTGTTAAGGTATACTTTAATCAATTAAAATGACCGAATGCAATATTGGGTGTTTCAAACTCAAGCCAATATGGGAGCCCCAAGGGACAAAATAAAATTTGTTAAATACATATATATTGCCCAATCTTTTGGCATATTTATAATTGATGAGTTATTAATTAATTAAGTAATAATGACTCTTTAGAAGAGACATCAACACATATAATTTCATTGTTAAATAGTTTTAACTGATCACTCTTCATTATTACCACAAAAAAAAACTGATCACTCTTCATTTCAATCATAAGTTGCATATATATATATAGAGAGAAAAAAAAATGATGCTATTAGCAAGAAATCTGCTGGAATATCCATAAGGACTGTTTTAATGACAAAATTGAAAACATATATCACTAAAACATGCTATTTATTGATAACAACTTTGGATTAATTTATAATTTATTTTAGTGACAGTTCTCATGGAAATTTCATTTGGACGTCTTCGTAATAGAGCATTATATGAATAATGNTTCAGATTAGATCGACCTAAAACTAACTAAAATTTTATTTTTTTAATTTTAAATTGCTTTAAAGGCTTAGATTAAAAAACACATTTATAGTTCACTGAATCCTGACAGGATTACCAAAATATGACTTTAGTGTGTCAATAAATCTATATTTGATCACTAATTAAATTTTAAATCTTAATTTTTGATATTATCCAAAAATTAATAGCTAAAAATCTGATTCTAAAACTATCATACCGACATTATTAAAACTTTGATTATATATATATATATATATGTATATATATATTTGAAAAATTAAAACTTGTGTTCTACCGTGGAAGTAACTTCAATTTAATTTTTTTTAAATGAAAAAAATATGTCTAAACGATGCATGAAGAATTTAATACACAAATTAATGTACATATATATGTATGATTTTCATTCAACATAGTATAGAGATAAAAAAGAGAGAAGAGTTAGCTATGGATGAAATTGAAAAATTAAGAACAAAGAGAGGAAGAAGAACTATTGTAGCGGTGGAGATGCTGATGATAACGATATGGATTATGGTGGGGATCATAATTAATGCCGTGAACGCCAATATTATCGATACTAATCATCGTAACCAATACCATTCATCATCTTCAATATTTTTGCCTGAGGATTCACAAAAATATAAGTATAATTATTTTGGTTGCTCGTCTGTGCTACCAGTTTGTGAAATTGATTACCGTCTCAAGAAAATTCCAGTCGAACTATTACGAAGTAGATCTTGCATACTAAGTGCTCATCGAAAATGTCGAAATGTTTTCATAAACAAGCGTACTTGTCTTAGGAATCATTACTCGATTTGCATGGGATCAAAAGGTAATTTTAATTTTATCATAAACTCATTGTTTTACACTATTATATTTAATTTTTGGTAACTTTTATGCAAATATATATATTATTAATTTCCATGATTTTAATTTGTTAACAGCTTGTTCTTAATTATATCATGATTTCCAGCGCATTTATGGTAAATTAATTTGTTACCTTTTTTTTTTTTTTCTTTTTTCAGGTTAATTTGAGAAGAATTTTCAGTTATATTGAAGATGTGCTGTGCTGTTGATTTTGCTGGGCTATTTTTTCTGAATATATAAATACATATAATAAAATTCTACCATCAGATATTCCGATAGAATTTTAATAAGAATTATCATTAAAACAATTATTGTTACATCACCTTATCGTTGATAATTAATTTGTTTCAGTGATAAAGATGTTCTTGATAATAAGTTTGCTAATTAAAGTTTCATCAAGATATCTTGATGGTAGAAACTGTTTCTCTCTCTCTCTCTCTCTATATATATATATATATATATGCCCATCGATCAATATATTTTTCTTTCACAAAATAAGGTCGACCTTAGAGATATATAAAAATTAAATCTTAGATAATCAACCTTATAAATATGGGGCTTAATTATTTACTTTTGGGAGAGTTGAAATTGCATAATATTTTTGTGAAAGAAAGTTTAATGGTTGCATAAATAATACTCTTTCTCTATGACTTACGTGGTCTCAATTGGATTACTTGTAATATTATATGCAATAAAAGATTCCCTCATTGGAATAGATATTATGTTGTAGTTCTTATACTTTTCCATCTCTCCGAGCAAACCTGTTACTTTCTGCATTAATTGTTTAGCCCAAAAAAAAAACACAAACAGACATATACAATTAACAAACTGGCTATATTAAAACTGTTGACTATAGATGACATTTAAGCGTTTATAATTATTATTGTTTTGGATATATAAATTATTCCACCACTTTTTTTATAAAAAAAAAAAAAATGCTATTTGACGATGATCATAGTAGAATTGATAAATATTAATCAAAATATACTTAATTATATACTAAAAAATTAATTAAAAAAAACTCTTTTGAATTAGCAAATTAAAATATTAAATGATATAAATTTTACTGTGATAGATTATCAAGAGTGACAAATAACATATTTCTTTCATAAATGTTGAATTAATAAACTAAGACTATGGAGACCCCACAATCTTTTTGGCAAAAAAAAAAACGACCAATAAAGGAGGAAAAAACAAAAACCAAAAGACGGAAAGAAAGAAAAAAAAAAAAAACTTTTATCCAAGGAATTGGTGTAAACTGTTTCATTTAAAAGTTGGTTAGTTTGTGTTCTTGTTATGTTTGTGCCAGCTAATTTTTTTTATGTCATACTCGTACCGGCCCATTTAATTTTCATATCGTGTCAAGCGTGCTATGTGCCTAAATATTTATGTTCTCGTACCTTGTTTATGCCGAGTATATGTCGTGTCTGTGCCAATTATATTTTACATATTTTTTTATATTATAAATTATATAGATGAATAAAAGTTATTCAAAATAAATATTAAAAATAAATTAAATTAACAATTAAATAATATATTTTAATTTTTAATTAGTACATAACACAATAAATATTTACAACTAAAAAACTAAAAAATATATATTAATAGTTTTATTTTATATATTTTATTCAAAATCAATATTTAAATTTAAATTTACATTTGAGAAATAATCAACTAAGTCATCCTTCTATTTTTAAGCTATAGATTTTTTATTTTTTCAGTCTTTCATGCATATAAGATTGTCTAAAATATTTGGTGTTAGCCTTATTCACATATTTTATTATTGTAAAATAAGTCTTTATATAATAGATTTTATATGAGAAATTATTTATTATTGTTTGGATTGTGCTTAGTTTGTATTTTGTCCATATTGTTAGTATGTATGTCCGTGTGACTTGTCATGTGCTTGTGTCGTGCCCAACATGTCACGTGCATGTGCCGTGCTTGGCCTATCACATGTCTGGCCCATTATAGACTAGTGTCGTGCCATGCACGGTCCATTACTTGCTTCGTGCTTAACATGACACTATTTGTAACGTACAGTGCTCGTGCTGTGTTCAATTTTAAATTGTCGTGTTTATGCAGCCCGCCAATTTTGACACTTATAGAACCAGCAAAGCAGCCACAAATTAAAAAGCTGGTTTTATGACAATTTTTGGAATTTAATTAAGCAATAGTATATATGAATAATATATTAGGAGTCCTAAATAACAACAATTTCGGAAATACTAAGTGAGTTAGAACGATCTAATATATAAATTTTAGTCAATAGAATTTCAGACCAAAATTATAGGTAAATACTAAATAGTATGTTCAGAGACCTAAGTGATCAGAAATAATGATCTTCCAATCAGTTTTTTGTACAGTACTGATCCGAACCTTTCATCAAAAAAAATAAAAAAAGCCAACAAAGTTACTTAGATAAATACAGAGTAAGTTAAAAGATCTAATAAATAAGTTGTAGTCAATAGAATTTGAGACCAAACTTAGGTAGATAGAATGTTCAGAGATCTAAATGATTATCAATAATTATCTTGCAAACAGTTTTTTTGGACAATATCCTGATTCGAACCTTTCATCAATATAAATCCAAAAAAAAGAAAATTACTTATATAGATAAATAGAGAAATAGCATGTGATCTAAAATCTAAGTCTTAATAATTTTTTTTTTGAGATTTATGACAAAAAAAAATTGCAAGAAACCTTTATAAATAGAGGTGAATAATTTTGCAACAAAAAATTGAAAAGGTCACCAATATCCACTGAATTATAATGTGTGTTGCAAATTATCTATATGAGAACAATTGTTTAATTTTCTTTTTCTTCTTCACATTCGTGAAATTTGAAAAAGTGCAATAATGATATTTTACATTATCATCTGGTAAAAAAAAAATTACACACTTGTCTTCGCAAAGCATATTATTATTATTATTTTGATAAATACAAAGCACTATTTAAAAAGTTACCATTACTAATCTTACAATTCAGTGGGCAATTTTTAACAAACTATATAATTCATGAGACATTGATGTTAAAGATCCAAAGTAAATTGTAAAAATGTAATTTTTTTTAAAAGTTAATTATATTTTATTAAATTTAAAATTTAAAATTTTCAACTTTAAAATGTAAAAATTTAAACTCTCAATTTATATAATTTGTTATAGATTAGTAGCCAAATAATTGGTAACAAATCCGTCCCAAAACTTGCAACATAATATATATGGAAAAGAAAAGACTAAAATATTGACTAATGAAAAGAAAATAAAATTATTATCAATTTATTCAATCAATCTTGAAAATTAAGCTAGTTTGTAACAAATTTAAAAACTGAAAATCTAAATCGTTATTTTTTAAAATAAAAAATTTAAATTGTAAAATTTTACAAATTAAAATATCAAAACGCAAATTATATAAATATTTTTTGAAAAAATATAAAAAAAAGTTAATTATATTTTGTAAGATTTTAAAATTTAGACTTACAATTTTCAAAAATAAAAATTTAAACACTTAATTTTTAAAATTTGTTACAGATTAGTAGCTAAATAATTGATAACGGATGCGTTCCAAAACTTGCAACGGAATTTATATGGAAAAGAAAAGACTAAAATATTGATCAATAAAAAAAAATTATTATCAGTTCATTTAGTTAATATTGAAAATTAAACTAGTTTGTAATAAATTTAAAAACTGAAAATCTAAATCGTTATTTTTAAAAATAAAAAAATTTAAATTGTAAAATTTTACAAACTAAAATATTAAAATGCAATTATATATACTTTTTGAAAAAATATAAAATTATTATTAGATTAACTGATTGAAGATAAATGGTGTTAATTAATTAGATTAGTTTTCTTTTTATAAAAAAAAAAAATTGATCCAACAATAAAAGTCCATGCCCCAAATGTACGGACAAAAGGTGTACACTCATCGGAGACAACACCAATTTATTTCCTGCGTCAAGTCGAGTCTGCGTTAATTTACTCCTTCCTCTTCTTTTGCATTTATTGTTCTTTGTTTTCTCTTTCTCTTTCTATGGAAATGAAAGAAAACAGTCAACACGGAAACTTTAAAAGCCTCCTAATTCTAAATCCCCACTTTTCCATCATACACTACACGCATGACACAGCAAAGAAAAAATCCAAATACTCTCTTTTCTTCTTTTTCTTTCCCTTTTCCTTCAATTTTTTTTCTCACCAACCAAACAACCTATATAGCTAAGTCTAACCGGCCTATGTATGTGTATATATAAAATACATACCATTCAGGTTACCCAAAATCTTCAACAGTATCAGCACTACTGCTCTAACTGTTCCTGCATTAAATGAGAAAAATTTTAAAATAAAAAATTGCCCTTTAGTTTTTCTCATTGACCAACTAGAGTATTGGGAAAAAAGAAAAGAAAAAGGAAATTGCATGGTCAATTCATGATTTGTGTACGTACACACTGTACATGTCATTGTCATCCACATTAATGGCTATGTTTCTCTATTTCTCTTTCTTTTTCTTCCAAGTCTCTGTGTTTAATAAATCCCACTCTGTCTTCTCACTGAGAATCCGCCATTAATGCGTTTCACTATCATCTTCACTGCACTGCATCAGCATTTCTTTCTCTCTCTTCTCTCTTTTTTCTCTTACCAGTTGTATGCAATTGAAAACCCACAAAAGTAGAAAAAACCCAACCATTAATATCAACTCCTTTACAATATTGTGCATCGAAATTTATTTTATTAATTTTCTGTCCCAAATGATTATTCAATTTTTTTCTTCTGTACTTCAAAATATTTATTACAAAAGACAAGTTGAAACTCGTTTTGATGCTTGTCCTTCTGGTCTTCTCCTTCACCACCCTCTAGACCTTTAATCCCTACAACATTAATTGCATATATAATATTTGAAGAAAAAAGGGAAAGAACAAATTTTTTGAGCATTAATTCTCAAACCCCATTCTCTCTCTCTCTCTCTCTCTCAACAATAAAGTCTAGAGGAGGCTGTAGAAAGGGTTTTGTTTGGCTTTGAGATTCTTTTATTGTGGGTTTTGTGGGTTGGGTGGTGGTGAGAGAATTAAAAGGAGAGAGAGAGATGGGAAGGACACCATGTTGTGATAAGAGGGGTTTGAAGAAAGGGCCATGGACAGCTGAAGAGGATGAAATTCTTGTTAACTATATAAAAAAAAACAATGGTCACGGAAGCTGGCGTTCTCTTCCTAAGCTTGCAGGTTTTTTTTTTTTTTTTTTTTTTAAANGCTTGCAGGTTTTTTTTTTTTTTTTCTTTGAAACAACAGTCCCCCTTTTTGCTTTCCTTTTCTTTAGTTTGGCTATCTGTAAATCTGAAAACACTTTGTTTTGCTTTTTGAAAGCAAAAGTTTGTTCGTATGTAAAAAGGAGGAAATCAAGAAAAAGGGTCATGACCCAATAGGGTTTTTAAACATTGATTTTTGTTGACTGGTTATGTACTGGGTCTCACCTGATTGTGATTGAGTTTTGGGGGGACCAAGTTGGGTAGGTCTTGGAAATTTTGTTTGTTTTTGTTTTTTGGGTTTGAAAGTTCTTGACTCTTGGAGTGAATAGTGTTGGTATTATTATTAAGTGACTTTTCATTTGGATTTGGACCAACTGGTTTAATTGTTTAACGTATTATCTTTCTAATCATCTGGTGTCACATGCCGGTTTACATAATTTATTTTGTTTTATTTTATTTTTCCCCTCTCGTTTCGTAGATATGCAAATTGCTTCTGTTTTCTGAATTTATTTTCAATTTGTTGTTGCTGAGTGTGTAAAAATTGTTCAGTAATAAGAACTCTGTTTTAGGAGTGCAAGTTGGAAACATTTTCTTCGATGTTTTTGCTGTTTTTCTTATTTTATATCTGATAGAAAACTTTCATAATTTTTCCCCATCGTCTAGCTTGACATGGGTTTGTTTTCTTTTTAATCATAAAATACTTGTTCATTCTAGACAGTGAAGTAACCCTTTTTTTTCTTTTATAATTTTGTTAATTTATTTGAAGTATTAGACAGATTCTGAGATCCAACTTAGGCTTATTTGGCTTTGTTCCGCAATTTTTCCTCCCCTCTCTGCCTGTAGTTGAAGTTTGAAAGTGTTGTTAATCTTAAAGAGATTGTTGAACTGTACATGCTCTAAGTCTATCAGAATTATGAATTTATGCCTCCCCACCAAAACCCACATTTGAATTCATTGTGCTCTTTGACCTCCACTGTTGTTCTTTGTATAACTTATAACATTTTGCTTCCACTTTCCTTTCACATGCTATGATAAAAATATCAGACTCCCAAGCAGAACCAACAATGGAATGTCAATCTTCTCTAAATTTTCTTTACTTTATGTCAAGTATGTTGCAGGCAATTTTTTTTTAAAAAAATTTCTAGACAAAATTTACCAATTATTACATTCGATTATAGATTAAAAAATGTTGTATATATTGCAGGAAAAGTACTATAAACTTGCTTCTTCTTCTTCTTCTTCTTTTTTTTTTTTTTTTTTTCTAATTTGATTAGGTCTTCTTCGCTGTGGGAAGAGTTGCAGGCTTAGGTGGACAAACTATCTTAGACCAGATATTAAACGTGGTCCTTTCACTCAGGAGGAAGAGAAGCTCATCATACAGCTTCATGGCATGCTCGGAAATAGGTACTTTCTTACAACTTTTTCATCAATTTTTAGTTCAACTTTTTGAGCCAAAGTACATGATGAAATTCAAGTTTCTGATCTTGTACAATAGAGCTATTAAGCACTTAACCTTGGCTTGCATATGAAATTGATAGTTTGGAAGTAAAAGAAAAGTGAGTGTCTAATCTAGAAGTTGTCTTCTTTTTTTTTTTGTAAACTTCTCTACAGTGATTATTAAGATATAATCTTAACCAAAGTAATAGTTTGGAATAAAAATTTAAAAATGTACAAGAAATAAAATTATAATTCATGAGCAATTTGTTGCAGATAGTTTATTATTTAGATATATAGTTGTTAAAGTATATAATCCAATTTCCAGTTCACTTTTCACAAGTTCGAGTTTATAAGTTCAAGCTTATAAGAACAACAACAATAGACTGTGGTTAACTATGGTATCAAAGTTGCAGGTCCCGAGCTCAATACATGTTATTGCTAGTTGTTCAACTTTCACAAGTTCGTTATGATAACAATTATATGGGTAGTGGTTCAATAATAGTGTTTGTTTAAGAAGTTTGATTGGCATGAACAATTGTGTAGGTGGGCTGCTATAGCTTCTCAACTCCCAGGAAGAACTGACAATGAGATCAAGAATCTGTGGAACACTCACTTGAAGAAGCGCCTAGTTTGCATGGGACTTGACCCTTTAACCCATGAACCTTACTCTCACTCTCATACTACCAAACCACCTGCATCCCCTGCCACTCGTCACATGGCGCAGTGGGAGAGTGCCCGTCTCGAAGCCGAGGCTCGCCTCTCTCGGGAATCATCCATCTTGGGTGCTCAACCTCTTCCTCCTCATCTTCACCATCCGACCAAAATGGACTCCGACTACTTTCTCCGACTGTGGAACTCGGAAGTCGGGGACTCCTTCCGGAATGTCATGGCTGGTGGCGATCATAAACCGGCCTGCAGCCATAGTCCGACCTCCCAAGCTTCCTCATCGACGAAATGCTGTTCGGTTTCAGCTGTGACAACAGACCAAGTTAGCCCAAACTTGATGGGGTTCTCAGCAAGCATGATGGCTTCAGGAAACCAGAATGAAGAGATGATGGAATACTGTAAGAGCTGCAAATCCAACACCGAAGAAGCGGTTGATGGGTCTGATTCGTCAAGCTCCATCGATGACATGGAAGATTGTTCGGATACTGCATTGCAGTTGCTGCTGGATTTCCCCATTAACAATGACATGAGCTTCTTGGAAGAAGGAAACAACAGTCATGATGAATATTATGCCACAGCTCCTGCTTCTATGTTCATGGAGAATTCTTTCATATGCCCACTCTGAATTAATTATGACCTTTAAGAGCATGGCTTTTTTTGTTGTATTTTTGGAAAACCTCATGATTCAAGTGAGAGAAGGGTGCTATTTTTATTAGTGTTTTTTTTTTTTTAAACTTGATAGTTTAGAGGGCATTATATATAGTGTTAGCTATTTAGTATTTGCCATCTACTAGGTTTTTTGTTTGCCAGAACTTGTTATGAATTCAGTATGTATAGAACAAGGTTTATATATATATTTTTATATATATATATATATATTTCTTTTGCATCAGCTGAGAGTCATGACGCTGTGATTTGCAAGTTTATCTTGGCGATACCGAATGTCACCTTTTATGATATGATTGTCGTGCTTTCCTGGTTTTTTTTTTTATTTTTTCAATTTGGAGGTAGAAAAATTCTTCAGTAGGTCTGTCCTATTTAAATCCTTCTCTCACATACATAACAAACATTGAGTTTGTTAAATCAAAAGAGTTTGTTAAAGTATATAGAACCATATTAACTTCTCTTCCAGTTTATGAAAACAATAGTTCTAGATTAGGTTGTGGTTCAATATTTAAAAAATAATAATAATAATAATAATAATAATAAGATGATAGAAATTAAATTTTAAAAAGTAAAAGCAGAGAATGAGAATCTAAATGTTATATCGTAAAAAGAATAAGTATTGATAAAACTCACCTCCATCAACGGATCCTCCTGAAGGTTTCTTTTCTCTTTGATCTGGTTTCTCTACCAGTTAAGGAAAAAAAAAAAGATTAAAATCTGTGGAAAACAATATTTATTTTTCTAATTCAATGCATAAGTAAAGTGTGTAAAAACTAAATAAAAAAGTAATCAAATATTTATAAATATATATATTACAAATTACTAAACTAAATTGAATTACATCAAAATATAATACAGAACATGTATATGATGTCTTAGATAATACTCCGAGATCTGTGTAATACCACAGTTTTTTTAAGAACGATTTTGTCTCATCTGGTGCGAATAGTTCGTTGACGATTGCCTCCCAGGATACAACAAATACTCTCAATCTATGGTTTTAGCACCACCAAAGATTTAACTTTGAACTTGAAAAAAATACATAAACTTTATCACCACTTCTTCTAAAACCCAGAACATAGACTGATATACTCTTCTCTGATTAGTTTTATATATTTTGTGTTTTCTCTGTATTTCTAACCTTAAAACAAAACATATATATAGTAAACTAAAAAGTAACTGAAAAAACAACAATTAAAAAAAAAATAAAACATATTAAACAATTTAATTTATTCAATAAAAGTACTGTTACAAAACTAAAAAGGTTTTGTAAAAGCTGCCATTACAAACCCAACAATCCCCCTCATGAATAAATTAAACTAGCCTCATTCTATACATAGGTGATAAAGCTTTACAATTGGAGTTTGCATAAGATAGGTAGATGTTACTCTTTGAACATTCTCTTGTGAAAATGTATTTACCTTACTGATTAAATGGTAGACACGATGTCCTTGAACCATTATATCATTTATGTAAATGATGATACACCTCACACAGGATCCCTTCATGATATTTTCCAGTTCTCACTATTATGTTCGTTTTGGCCATGAACATCGTCCTGGTTCTGCAAGAGTTTAAAGAATTGCGCCCACCACAATTCTCTTTGAAGCGGCCCCTATTCACTCCCACATAGGTGATTCTTCTGTTTTTATATAATCCTCATAGATTACCAAACATCCAATAATCATTAAAAGCATAGCTTAACCTTATATCTATCACTGTTTTATCATAGGAATGGGTAAGGGTAAAAAACCTCCACAGTGATTCATACTAGTCTTTACAATTGTGTTGTCTCGTTGAACCTAGATCTTGAGATCTCCAGTCACATAGGTCGGGTTTCCATCATATCGATTTTTCTTTCATGGGTTTCAATCTCATTCCCCTCGATGACTTCTCAACTAGTTCTCTATTTAACCCCTTACTTAGCAGATCCGCAATATTTTTTTTCGACTTTACGTAGTTTATAGCAATCACTCCAATTGAGATTAATTGTTTAATGGAATTGTGTCTTCGACGTATATGTCTAGACTTTCCATTATACATGATATTATATGCTCTGCCAATTACAAATTGACTATTGCAATGTAAGCTAATTGCAGGCACATGATTCGGCCATTGTGGAGTGTCCTCTAAAAACTGACGTAACCATTCAACATCTTCTCCACATTTGTCCAAAGCTATGAACTCAGACTTCATAGTGGAACGAGTTATAACTATTTGTTTGGCGGACTTCCATGTTACGGCTGCACCAACCAATGTAAATACATATCCACTAGTAGACTTTGAATTCTTTATATTAGAAATCCAACTAGCATCACTATATCCTTCTAATACAACTGGATATCTTGTGTAGTGCAGTCCGTAATCACGAGTATATCGTAAGTACCTCAGTACTCGCACTGTCCCTTTCCAATAATCTTGGTTTAGATTATTCGTGTATCTATTTAGTCTACTTATTGAGTAGGCTATATTCTGTCTAGTGTAACTGATCAAGTACATTAGACTACCAATCACCCTAGAATATTCCACTTGGAAAACACCCTCTCCTTTATTCTTGGAAAAATGTAAATTCATATATATGGGTGTTCTGGCTATACCAATATCCTCTTTACTGAATTTATCCAGTATTTTATCTATATAATGTGACTGACTAAGAATGATTCCATTCGAAAACCTGGAAATTTTAATTCTCAGTATTACATCTGCAAGCCCCATGTCTTTCATATCAAACTTTATATTTAATAAAGCTTTGGTAGTTTGGATCATATTATCGTTACTACCCACGATAAGTATGTCATCTACATATAGACATAAAATGACTTATCAATCGTCTGTATCCTTTATAAAGATACACTTGTCACATTAATTTATTTTGTATCCACTTTCCAACATGGTAGAATCAAATTTCTGATGCTATTGTTTTGGAGCTTGTTTTATACCATACAGAGATTTCACCAGTCTACAGACTTTCCTCTCTTGTCTTGGAGCAGAAAAACCCTCAGGTTGCTCCATATAGATCTCCTCATCAAGATCCCCATTTATAAATGTTGTTTTTACATGCATCTGATATATCTTTAAATTTCGTAAGGTTGCTATGACAATCACCATCCTTATGGAATTTATTCTCGTCACTGGTGAATATGTATCAAAATAATCAAGGCCTTCTTTTTGCTTGTAACCCTTTAGTAATAGCCTTGCCTTGTATTTATCAATAATTCAATTTGCTTTCATTTTCCTCTTGAAAATCCACTTGTAACCCAAAAGTTTACAACCAGGAGGTAGATCCACTAACTCCCAAGTATGGTTTTGCAAAATGGAATCTATTTCACTTTTGATTGCCTCTTTCCATAAACGACATTCAGGAGAGTTTCTAGCTTCTTGAAAGCTTTGAGGTTTGCTCTCGAGCATGTAAGTAAGAAAATCTGGACCAAAAGATTTTTCTGTTCTTATTCTCTTACTACGTCTAAGTTCAACCTCATCATTTTGTCCATGATCACTATCTGGACTATTGATGCGTGTCGTAAACACCAAAATTAATTACTGAATTTAAACACTACTGTAGTAGCAGCAAGTTCAGGTCGATTCCACAGAGACTGATGATCAAACTATTTCTATTCCAATTAAAGCAAAATTAAAAAGATAAAAGAGAGATTTTATGTTGAAAAGTTCAATTATTAAAGAAAACAATTTAATAAATACCGAAAATAACAATAGGAGAAAACCTTGGGTCAGAGTATCTTCAATTGCTAAAGAACAGGTGATCACAGACACAAATATATCCAAAAATAATCATTCAATGTTGGATTGAATAAAACAGCATGGCTAATTTTATTCTAACTCTCACAATTAATTAATTCAGATACGATCGTAAATTAATCATAATTCTGAAATATCTAAACCAACGTGATCTAAATCAAATCAGAACAACATTAAGAACAATAGTAACCAACAATAAACAAGTTCTACAAACATTGTAAAACTTTAATCTATTATGCATTCTCCTAAGAAATTAACAAAAGCTTAGCATGCAATTATTAAAATCAAAGTGCTACTAAACATAGAACATTCAATACGATTGAATTCCTAATTAGCAAATACCCAATCCACAAATAATTATAACGGATCCAAATTATAATCAAAGAGAATTGAATAATAAACAAATAAATTGGAAGAACACAAATTGAATAATTATAATTGAATTAAAACTTATAAACAATGTCTCACACCTTATACTTTAGCAATGAACAATACTCTTTCCCAAGAAAGAGATTTAGCTACTCATAATTGTTAGAAAACTCTTTCTTTTTGTTGTTTTTGCTCTAAAAACGGCTACTCTATTACAAGACAACTTAAACCTATTTAAACTAAAAACCTAGGGCTACAAAACACACAAAAACGTGCCTAAACGAACCAACTTCGCGCCCATCCAGGCGCCTGGCCAGGCGCCTGGGCACTGCACCTGGGTTGCACTGCCTTGCTGCCAACGTCCAGTTAATTACGGTTTTGCCACTGCTTCTTCAGTTTTTCTGTTTAATTACGATTTTGCCACTGTTTCTTCATTTTTTCATCACTTTAAGCTCAAATCGACCTAAAACATAGAAAAATATAAATTAATCCATTTTAAGTGAATAAAACATGCTTAAATCAAGTATTAAGGTATATAAAATATATATAAATTGCATCCCATCAACTATCATCATAGACATTTTCAAATGTTCATTTTGACGAACTCGGTCCCTCATCAGATTTGTATGGAAAATTATGCTCGAAAAATATAATATTTCTCGATTCCACTATTGTATTTCTGTGTATATCTTAAATCTCATATCTGTACACAAGAAATCGATATGCACTGCTATTATCTGGACCTATCTTTACTCTCTTTGGAATAGATATAACTACTTTGGCTAGACACTCCCACATTCGTAAATAATTGTAGGAATGTTGTCTTCCATGCCAAAGCTCATAAGGTGTTTTCACATATTTCTTCCGGGGCACCTTATTTAAAAGGTAATTTGCTGATAAAATAGCTTTCCCCCACAAGTTCTGAGGTAACCTAGAACTTAACAGTATTGCATTCATCATTTCCTTGAGGGTTTGATTTTTCCGTTCAGCAACACCATTGGACTGTGGTGAATACGGTGGAGTAACTTCATGTCTAATCCCATTTTGAGCACAAAATTCACCAAAATGATTTACATATTCGTCACTGCGATCACTCCTTATTACTTTAATTTTCTTATTAAGTTGATTCTCAACTTCAGCCTTATAGAGTATACATTTCTCTAAGACTTCATCTTTGCCTTTTAGCAAATAGACATAACAATATTTCGTGCAAAGGTAATAAAATATTTATTACCTCCTCTCGTTGGTGCAAATTTCAGATCACATATGTCACTATGGATCATATCTAAAGGTTCGATATTCCTTTCAATAATGTGATATGATAATCTAGTCATTTTTGCCTCAACGCAAGTTTCACACTTATATTTATTGTCAATTTGAAATGTGGGAATCTGATTTAAGTTAATTAATCTCCTCAGAATATTATAATTAACACGTTCTAGTCTACCATGCCACAAATTGGAAGACTCAAGCAAGTAAGTAGAAGAAGTACTAGATTTATTCATATTTTTAGGTTTTACAGTCATTACATTAAGTTTGAAAAGCCTATTGGCTACATAGCCATTTCCCACAAACATATTATATTTTGACAATATGACCTTACCAGACTCAAACACCATACAAAATCCATGCTTGCTTAGAAGCGATCAAGATACCAGATCTTTCAGTATATCTGGAACATACAGCACGTTGTTCAGAGTCAGGTCTTTTCCGAAGGTCATCTTCAGAATTACCTTCCCTTCACCTCTTATTTCAAACATTGCAGAATTTTTCATGAATAACTTCTCCCCACTTTCAGTTGGTTCAAAGGAAGTGATCAACCATCTGTCTGAGTATATGTGGCAAGTTGCACTAGTGTCAATCCACCACTCTTTTGGGTTTGACCCAACAAGATTCACTTCAGAAACTACGGCATTTAAATCGATATCATCGATTTCTTTGGTAAGTTTCTCCACCACATGTGCCATTTTATTTTTCTATTTGGGTAGTCTGCAATCTGCCAATTTGTGACATATCCTGTCACAATTGAAACATTTCCCCTGGAATTTGGGATATTTAGATACCCTCTTTTGGGACCTAGTTTGGAACTTTTTCCAGCAAATTTCTTGGTCTTGGAGTTTTGACCATACTCCACCACATTAGCTTTAACGAAAGCCTGCAATGATGATCTCTTCTCTGATCGTCTGTTGTCTTCCTCAATGCAAAGTCTAACAATCCGATCATCCATGATCATCTCCTTTCGCTTATGCTTAAGGTAGTTCTTGAAGTCTTTCCAACCTGAAGGTAGTTTCTCAATAACAAATGCCACTTGAAAAGCTTCACTAATCACTATCCCCTCTGAATGGATTTCTTGTATGATTACCTATAGCTGTTGGACTTGACTGATCACAGTCTTGGTATCAACCATATGATAATCCAAGAAACGACCCACTATAAATTTCTTGGATCCAGCATTTTCAGTTTTTTATTTCTTATCCAAAGATTCCCACAGCTCATTCGCTATCCTTTTACTACTGTATACACTATACAGAGCATCAGATAGGTCATTCAGAATATAATTCTGACTCAGGTAGTTGGAACCCTTCCAAGCATCCACAGCCATGAGAGTACTTACATCACTGGTCTCATTGCTCTCCGGTGTCTCTTTAGTCAAGAACCTAGTCATGTTCAATGTGGTCAAATAGAATAGCATCTTTTGTTGCCACCTTTTAAAATCATTTCAATCAAATTTCTCCAGCTTCTCCGCATGATTCACGGGTACAAAAACTGGTGCCATCAAAGTTGGAGCTTTTGCCACAGGAATGGTATTCAAGTTGTCTGAGGTAACATTAACCTCTGTTGTCATTTCTTATATATGATGGAAATATAAATTCGTTAGATGTTGAACAAAATTGTCCCAACACACTAATTACACAAATTTCACCAAGAAAATTGCATAAATTTGAAGTTTAAAACTCATTTTAAAATCCCCACAGATTTATTGTATACACCCACAAATTACTATATACAAACACAATTTTTCTGTACACACATCAATGTCGGACAACGGTCAACACGGTCAACGTTGGTCAGCAGTTAACAGTCAACATTGGTCAATAATCAACGGTCAATATCGGTCAACGTTAGTCAATGGTCAAATGGTGGTCAACAATCAACGATATACGTGGCACGTTATCAACATGTCAGCGTAAATCTTCACGTGTCGAACACGTGGCTGACAATTGGACTAGGCCCAATCCCAGCCCAGCCTAAGCTTAGGCCAAGCCTAGCCAGGATCAAGCCCAAGCCATGTCAAGCCTGCTCCCTCAGCCCAGATGCCCAAAGCGTCAAAATGATGTCATTTTGGTCTTCTTCTTCACCCGTTTTTCTGCAACCGGTTCGAGTCATGGGTCTCGCGACCCAGTTCATGACCCGACTGTATCTCATTCGTTTAACTTCCATTTTTGACACCGTTTGTTAGGTTTTCTTCGTCTTGTCGCCCTCGTTCGGATTACATTGTTAATTTAAAATAAAACCCGCTGGAAAAAATGAATCAACAATAAACATATACGGTTGTATATTAAAACATAACATAATCTCAAATCAGTATATATATAAATATAAATATATAAAATTAACAGCAAAAAATCATTCTTAAATTTGTAAAAACTAAATCAAAATGTAATCAAATATTTATAAATATATATATTACAAATTAATAAACTAAATTGAAATACAACGAAATATAATACAGAACCTGTATATGATGTCTTAGATAATACTTCGAGGTTTGTGTAATACCACAGTTTCTTTAAGAACGATTTCATCTCTACTGGTGCGAATGGTTCATTGACGATCTTCTCTCAGAATACAACGGATACTCTCAATTTTTGATTTTAGCACCACCAAATATTTAACTTCGAAGTTGAAAAAAATACCTAAACTTTATCACCACTTCTTCTAAAACACAGAACATATACTGATATACTCTTCTCTGATTAGTTTTTCTATTCTGTGTTTTCTCTATATTTCTAACCTCAAAATAAAACATATATATAGTAAACTAAAAAATAAATAATTAAAACAGAAATTAAAACATATTAAACAATTTAATTTATTCAATAAAAGAAAAGTTTTGCGACAGCTGCCGTTATAAACCCAACAAAGTGTAGTACTACTGATTTACTATCTATTTACAGAAAATGCCGAGAGCAACTGCACAAATCAAAATTTGCAGAAAAATGATAACTTTAATGGCTTTTTGAGTTTTTTAAAGAGATAAAATCATGGATTTTTTTTTCTCTATTTATTCCAGTTACAATGTTTTTTTGTTGGTAAAAAGTCCAATTATAATGTTTGCTAAAGTGATAATTAGAAAAAAGCAAAAGGTGTCTATTTTGTCAAAGAAGAAACATGAAAGGCCCCACGAAAACTATTTTTTGAAAGAGACATTTATTATTTTCCCTTTAAATTCAAACATTTAAAATATTATTACATTTATATGCTTTTTTTTGTTGAATATACATTTATATGTTTTTTTTTTGGGTAAAAACATTTATATGCTTCTTTTTCTAAAGAGGATGCTCCTTTAATTATACCTAATAGGGAGAATTTCACTCCGACCTTCTAAAATGTTTCAAGTACACATTATATTTTTGAAATTTCATGAAGTTTTATGAACATTTCATAAACCACCCTACCATTAATATCTATTACTGAAAATTTATATAATGTGCAAGATACCTTTAATGATTTATTTACAAATTTTTAATTATTGTTTGAATAAAATATAAAAGATTTCAAATGATAGTTGGTGGCCAAAGGCTAAAAATGCAATATAAATGCAAGATTACCAGTGTTTGACTATATATAATTTACTAAAAATTCTATTAAGTTCTTTTTTCAGTAAGCTGAAACCCTACACAATTTTCACAATCTACTCAAACCAACAAAAATTCAAAGGAATATAGTATCTACGAAATTAATCCTATATAATATTATTGGTTTGATTCGATAATGTATCCCATTGAATTAATATTTCAAACAAAATATATTATTGGTGTGCAAGCATTACAAAATACTATTTATGGTATATATCCAAATTAATTGTACATTATACATATTACGATATTATTTACATAACAAAATCATCTGCTATGCCAAAGAGCATGTAATTTAATTCAACACAGACAGCATCACCATAACCGTTTATAATCAAAAAACATGAAAACAAAATGCTCAGTGCTTACTCATTTCTCATTTTTCCATGGATGTATCCCATGAAAAATTTGTTCAAACATCTAAACTAGCATTAAAACAAAAATAATATTCCAAAAATTAAATTTCATAAAATAAAACATGCTATTCAATTCCTATACAAACTTGGATGATATAATTAACATTTGCTGATTTCCCTTTGTCATTTCTTTTTTCACACAGAAGACAATAACAAACATGAAAGATATGCACACAATGAGAAACTTTTGATCGAGTGCCAGCCACAGCCATTGATGATGAACTGCAATGGCCAAAAACCTAATAAAACTTTCAGAAGCATCCAAAGAGCTTTTTCGGAGTTGTGCCGGTTGCGCGGTATTTAGCAGCCATCTCCTCTGCCTTTAGGAGTTCTTCTCCTTTTATAGCTTCAACAATTGCCCTCTTCTCTTCAGCTTGTTTGTGAATTGAAGCCACTTTGTTTTTCATTTTCTCTCCATATTGTGCTTTTTTCTTCTCCAATTGTTCCTGGTAATTGTAGTACCCCGAAGTTGTCAAAGTGTTCTTGAACCTTAAATAATAAAATCTCCATGGTAGTTTGAAAGTGAATTAAGTACCTCAATTTTTCTCAATTTGGCTTCTAGTGATGCTTTCTTGCTGTTTTCCCATGCAGTAACAGTAGAGAGATTCTTTTGGGCTCTGTTTTGGACAAAAATTAGATATAAATACAATTTGATCATTCTCGTTTCAAAATATATAGTCTCCTCCGGTTCCAAATAGTCATCATTTTTCTTTTATTATTTCATTCACACCTTTGAAAATAATATCATATACACCCTCTGTAAAGATGTTAATTGTAATTTTCAAAACTGAGACTAAATTGAAATTATTCCAAAACTTAAAAGGGTCCAGATGGAGTATTCCAAAAATATAAAATAAAATTAAAACATAAAGGTATATTTCTAAAACTGCACTACATTACCAAACTCATCTCAAAAACCAAGAGCTCCAGACAAACAGAAAATTCTCTATTACAACCAAAAACAATTTTAGAAAACCTTTAATATGCAAACAGAACTAAGGGAATTCCTTCAACCATGGACGCCTTACTTGTTATATAAATAACAATTCCAAAAAAAAATAAAAAAATGTTAAGCTAATGCCTTACTTGTTCTCTGCTTTGGATTTTTCACTTTCTTCCCAAGCCTTAATGTAAGAAGTCTTTTTTTCTTTGTCAACCTCTGCCAGAGCAATATCTGGAAAAACACATAAAATTAATAAATCTCTGTTCAACACAAGAAAATTAATCCATTTTCGAAAAGAAAATTTTATTAAACCAAGAAAAATTCCGTAACATTCAAGGTAGCAAACAGCCTTATCGACTTTTATTTTTTTAAATTAAATAAAAAAAACATTAACCAAAACAAAATGAAATGGACATAGAACAGACTCACCTCTGTCAATTGATCCTCCTGAAGGTTTCTTTACTATAGGATCTGGTTCCTCTGCCAAGTTGAAGAAAAATAAATAAATAATATTAGAAACCATAGAAAACAATTATTGTTCTAATGCATGCTTTAAAACATCAGCAAAGAGTAGCACTACTGATTTACTATCAACTTGCAGAAAATACTGAGAACAACTGCACAAATCAAATTTGCAGAAAAATGATCATTTAATGGCTTTTTAAGTTTCTTAAGAGGTAAAATCATGAAAAAATATACATAAAAAAATAAAATTAGTTTTCTCACTTTTTATTTTTCTATTTCCCCTCACCTGCTTGAAGCATATTGGGTTTTCAAAGTTTGCTTCTTGGCTTTCTATTTCATTGATATGTTAAGTTTGTATAAGGCCAAATCTAGCACATAGTTTTTTCTTTGTATAGAATATATATATATATATATATATATATTTTTTTTTTTCTGGGTCAAGCATATATTCTATCAGAATATTGTAACTTGCAAAGAAACATATGCCATCAATTCAAGATAACTTCAGGCATATCCAACAAAAAATAAAACTTAATAATAAAATTTGACTACTGCAAAAAAATAATAATAATAACAATTATCTAAAGTTTTGATTTTTAATTTTCTTATCTGCAATAAATTGAATAACTATAAATTATCTACCAATTTGTGGAAAATATTATAGACTAACTTTTATTTACAAATAAAGTGTCAATTGCATGATAACTAATAATGCATTGAACTGTAATCCAATTATAATGTTTGCTAAAGTGATAAGAAGAAAAAAAGAAAAAAGGTGTCTATTTTGTCAAAGAAGCAATATGAAAAGCCCCATGAAAACTATTTTTTTTTGAATAGACAATTAACATTTTCCCTTTACGACCAAAAATCAAAATACAAAAAATATATTTATATATATTTATATGCTTCTTTTATAAAGATGATGCTCCTTTAATTATAATATTAAACATAGACATGATTTGTTAATGTACGGATTATATATTTTTTTTGTAAAATAAGAGCTGCAAAGAATATTTCAAATTATGGACAATACTACATGTACCAAATTTGTTTCTAAATTTTGGTTACCAAATGGTATTGCAGTTATTAATGATTGAAAAATTAATAACGTCATAAAATTATAGAAGTTAAAACTAATAATATAATATCAATCATTTTATACTAAAAATTTGATTAAGAAATTTGATGAATTTCATAGAAGACCCCTAATCTTTTTTTTGGTCATTGAATGCTTTTGAAACAAAACTTTAATTAACAGGTGGAATCAATTAAAGCAACAAGGCCCATTATATTATCCAACAAGGATAACACCTTTATAAATCATTTTCAAATTATTCCTAAAAGACAAAAAATAAAAAAAAACTACCCAAAAAAAAAGTAATTAAAAAGAAAATTGCGCAAAAGTAATCTCAATCTCCTTTTCATTTTCATTTTCCAGCAAAAACATTTAACAACATAATATTCAAATAGATTTTTTTTTTTAATTTTAAGCTTGTTTATCAAATAAATTATGCCCAAAAGAAATATTAACTCCACCATTAATGTTTCTCACAAACTAATTATGGAATCAATAAGTAACTTCGACACACACACACACACAACCAGTAATATCTTACTTTTGTATTAAATTTTTTAATTAAGAATTAAGAGCCAATTAATGAAAAGAAGAGCTCCACATTACAGGCTGGAAATACTCAACCCAAAAAATAAAAATAAAAATCTAACATATGAAAAAGAAAATAATTTTTTGAAAATTAACAATAACATCATATTGAATTCAGATCTGCATGATATTAAACTACAATCCAGTTATTTTTATAAGCTCGATTTTTTTGAAAAAATAGATTGAAATTGAGTTATACTTTAACATATAGAATTCATTTTCCCACTATAATTTTCCCAGCAGCCAAACACACCTCTACAAGTGAATATATATATATATATACATATAAATTGAAACGCAAAACTAGACAAAGAGAACTTACTTTCAACGACAACGAGAGCTTTCGTTTCATCGTCGGCGGCGGCGGGTTTCCCCAAAGCGACGTCGTTTGGAGGCTGAGCTAGAGGAGGAATGGATTCTGCTTCGATTTTCTTCGTCTCGGTCTCCATTAAAGCGATGAAAATGCTTTTTCCTTTTTTTCTTCGTTTATAAACTCACACACTTATCTCTATCTATTTATAAACTTTATTGCTGCTCTGGAACTCGATTGATCGGATGGTTCACGTTGGCTGTTTGATGTGGGGTCTGATGCACGCTGTAAATGCTTTGGTTCTTTGCCTACTGGAAATACAAGTAATTCGATGCCATATTTCTGCCACGTGTACACGGAGTGAGAGGCGTTTTGTGTCGGCAAATGTATGCAAATAAGTTCACCAGAAATGACAGCGTGTTCTGTGGACCCCACTTTTTTTAAAAGATCCTCTTCTTCGATCCTGACGACTATGTGGACCATTTTTATCCCAAAATAAATAAATAAAATCGAGGCTCATAGTTCTTTAAAAAAGAGCACCACAAATTGAGCTGTTAATTAATTAATTGATAAAGAACCAGAAGAAAGAAACAGGCTATATACTTATAAGTAGGGTTAGACTCAATGGTGGGCCCAAAATAAACATATACTATTGTTGTTTATTTATTTTTTGTAATAATGATTATATTTTTATCATTATATTTCCTTAACTTAATTCTTTTTATCATTGGCTTTAAATTATTCCTGTTCTTTATTATGCAGTTTAGCGTTGCTGTCAATATAGTGTTACTTTTGCAAATAATTCCCATTAGTTTTATACAAAATGGGCAGAATTTTATTATTTTTTTTTGAAAATCTGGAATTTTTATTTTCTTATTATAAATTAAAACAGCATTATAAGAACTTATGTATGTGATATCCTGGTAACTTATTTTTGTTTTTGTTTTGTACAGAACAAATACAGTTAATGAACTGTTTTTGAGCGATTTGTACAAACTTTTAACTGTGTTAAAATAAACTTTATTAACATGCTGTGAACTTTAATTAGTTGTCTGATCTTTTATAACTTTACCTTATAAAGTTTGTTTTACAAATATATTAAAAGTTTACACCTTTAGATTATGGGTTTGATCAGGCTTGAAATCTCCACATTGGTCACAACGTCTTTTTTTTTTTGTTGGTAATAATTGGTCATAACGTCTTAGTGTGTTATATAGAGACAGATCTAGGACTTCAAAAGTAATTTGAATATCACTTTTACAAAAAATATAATATATCAGTACACTGTTTATAAGTACACTGTTTATAAATGTTATCGTAATCATTGCTAAACTATAATAGTCTACATATAAATTAAGTTGGTGGACATATTTCTAGGTTTACTGACCGTTAACATACATATAGACCCTACGAAAACAGAGTTTTCTAAAGGTAAAAAGTTAATCAAAAATATTAAAGTTAAAATCTCATAATGGTAAAAACATAAAATAGATTATATGAGATTATCATAAATTACAGAATATATGAGTTCTATAAAAAGGTAATAAATATCAACAACCATTAGCAAATTACTAAATGTACAAAATTAATTACAATCGGATTACCTCTAAAAACTGGATTAAATATAGTGCCCGCATGGTCATGTCAAAAAATATTCAAAAAGAAATTTGGATTCTTTGAAATAATTTGCCCTGCGAACAAATAAAAGAACTTCATGAGCCAAAATTTTCAAAGAAAATTTTATGATGTTCAAGGTTGTTGTCCTAATAAAAGAAGCTTTGCGATCTCAATTTCTAAATTTGGCAAAACGTCAAAGAAATGGATAAGCATTCAAGACAGAGAAAAATCTTGACTGATGAAAGATATTTAAAAAATAATAATTAAATAAATATGGGGACAAAAATCAGAAATCCAGAATAAATATTTTTAAAAGGTGTTAGATTTAAATTTAGAATTATTGTATCTAAAAACGGTCATCCAAAAACCAGAATAAAACGGGAACCACAAATTAAATATGTCGTACAAAAATATGAGCTATTTTTTAGCCTTCCAAACTGTGTCTAATTAAAGAGATACATTGTAACCATCCAATTTAAAAATTGTGGCTGAGGGTGAAATTCAAGCCTTGTCCTCACACTATTTTTAACAGAATATAAATTATTAAAATTATTATATTATATAAGTAAGTATATATATATTATTTTTTAAAAATTGTATTTAAATAGATTATAATAAATATCGAACTGATATAATTTAAATATTGTCAAAATTAATGTCTATTTTTAAAAACTAAGACATTATCAAATTTTTAAAAAATAAAATTTATTTTAAAATTTTATTTTGTTTAAAAATTAAAAATATTTAATAAAATATATAATAATTAATAATTATAAATCAATTTTGTACACATTATTATTGAAAAATAATTTTTAATTGATTATACATTTATACAATTTAAATTTAAATAATATCTAATTTATATCACTGTAATCTAATATTTGAGGATGGGTTTGATCCAAAAAAACCTTACATTAACAATGATTATGGAACGAGGATTTTTGGCTACTCAAGGCAATACTGAGAAAAAGCTTCCATATTTGGTCTGATTCAGCCATGGTTCATTTACTTTTAAGTAAGTACTTTTAACCTTTTCTTCATGCATTGAAATAAAATAATTAAGGAATAAAGAAGAAGATAAATTGATCATATATAGAAGAGAGACCACATAATTTCCAAATGAAAATACAGAAATAATATCATATAATTCAAAAAAGAAAATCAAAGAGAAAATAGTTTCCAAATAGATATTGGATTGAAAGAAAAATAGAGGTCAAAAGAGAAAGAAGAAGACGTTCATACCATAATAAAGTTGTGCTTGTCAATGGAAGAAGAAGTTAGGTTGAAATGGCAAATAATATGTAACGGAGAAGAGAGGCAGAAATCTGCTTTCCAATATTTTAAGCCTCCAATTTATAGCTTATATACCTTAAAAAAAGGGAAAATTTGCGTGGTTATTAATAAAAAAGCACATAAACCCAAAAAAATGAAAAATAAAAAGCAGCACATTTTTTTTCAATAAAAAATATTTATGTAGTATCATTGACATTATAAATTATGCACTATGGATTTCCTAACACAACATTATAATATAGGACTATCTAAAACAATAACGGTGAATCCTAAAACTATTATTTTACATTTTAAATGTGTAAGGGCGAAAATTTAGTCAGTTTTTTTTCCAATAAACTACTATCTTCCACGGTAAAAAGAAACATATTGTACATATTACTTTTTACAGTTAAATAATGCACTTTATTATCTTTTTTATTTGGGCAAAATTCTTTCATTTTCAGGTTTTCAATTTTTTATTTATTTGATACCTTCTAAATTTTGAAAAATTACATATTGAAAACTGTTAAATGTAATGAAACCATTAACGGTTTATGCATTTTTAACCTAAATTTTACTAACTATGACTCTAATGGTTAAAAAATAATAATAATAAATAAATAAATTGGATGGATAATATGTTTGACGCATAATTTAATTGTATTGTAATTTATTTAATGATTGATAAAAAATAAAATTTATTAATCTAATATCAATTTTATATTTGGGAATCATAAATGAGAGATATTAAATATTTTATAAAAAAAAAAATTACAATTTTTAAAAAATCGGTGCACAACAGATACATGCCCAACTAATGCAAGAAAGTGAAAAACATAAGTTAGTTGGTGATGGGTTTTATATTAGTCCGAGTAGTCTGTCTCTCAGTCGCACTAATCAAGTTCGTCAACATGTTGTCAGTGGAAATTTGAACTTTTACTAAACAAGTTTCACGCATATAACTTTAAGAGTTTATTTAAAACAGTTCAAACCATTTAAGGTTAAACAATCCTTAATTACAATCTCTTGTTACAACGGAATACCTTTTGATCATTCCAACTATATGTCGAGTAAAATATTTGGAAAATTTAATTGTGACTGCACTTAGTATGATTTACTAAGTACTACTCTTACATATAAATACCACCTGCCTTTTCTACATCTACATGTATCAAACTTTCTGGTAGGAAACACTAAATATAAAAAGTTTTGTATACCTGAGTATTGAATTATTCCCATCTCATTTTCTTATAGCTACCAATAATCTCGACAAGAACACATACCATTCTTGAAATGATGAAAACGAGTAGCATCTCTCACAACGATTTCTCTACCTACAAGCTTGGAGATATATTTAATGGCAGAGTGGCAATCGTTACAGACTCGGAGGTTCTTCATGATCCTCAATGTGGTATTCTCCGGGGTACTTATCAGCCCGAATGCAATGGCAAGTTTCTCACTGTGATGTACAAGTATTTGCTCCTTCACTTCTTCTTCAAGGTCATGCAGTACTGACTCAGTGTCGGGAACGAAACCCATCTTTTTAATCTCTTTCCATATCTTCTCCATCATCTTATAGATGGCATCTTTCTGTGGGTGAAATCCATCTTCAGCCCCAAATACATGGACTTTGTTCTGAATCTGAACCCAACTAAAACCTTGCTCTTTCTTCACTCCCCTATCCTTCATTGACATTCTAATTTTTGCAGCATCATCCCAATTTCCACAAGCTGAATATAAATTAGCAAGGGCTGTGTAAGCCCCACTGTTATCAGGTTCAATAAGGAGTAATCTTTCTGCTGCAACTTTAGCCAGATCAACATTCTTATGAACTTTACAAGAAGATAAAAGAGAACCCCAAGCTACAACATCTGGTTCTATTGGCATAGTCTCTATAAAATAGAACGCTTCTTGAAGCAATCCAGCACGTCCAAACAGGTCAATCATGCATGCACAATGACTACTGGTGGGTTCGATTTTGTGAATGTTTCTCATTAAATTATAGTAGCTCCTGCCTTTTTCCACCAATCCTACATGGGTACACGCAGAGAGGACACCAACATAAGTTATTTGATCGGGCTTAATATCAAGTGTGAGCATTGTTTCAAATAGTTCAATGGCTTCTTCCCCAAGACCATGTTGAGCTAGTGCTATAATCATGGAAGTCCAAGACACAGTATATTTGTTCGACTGTATCAGATTGAATACGTGCTTTGCAGCATTGATGCATCCAGCTTTGGCATACATAGTAATTAGACCATTGCTAACAGAAACTGATGATACTTCCCCTGATCTTAGGGCACTTGCATGAATTTGTTTTCCATGATCCAAAGAAGCTAAAGTTGAACTGACACTCAAAATGGCTGCCAAAGTATAGTTGTTTGGCTTGGGACCTTCTCTTCTCATTGATCTGAACAGCTCCAAAGCATCATTATAGAGTCCATTTTGTGCATAACCTACAATCATGGCTGTCCATGCAATCACGTCACGGTTTCTCAACGAGTCAAATATCTTTCTAGCTGGGCTTATATCCCCTAGCTTAACATATCCATCTAATAGGGCTGTGAAAGCAATAACATTGAGATCTGAGGTCCCGCTATCTGCTAAAACCTTTCTTGCAATTTCAACCCCACCAGACCTGGCATACATTGAGATCAAAGCGTTTCCTACTTCGACAGAGGCATCAAAATTATTTCTTATGATGTGAGCATGGATTTGTTTCCCAAGTTCCAACTTCACAAGATTAGCACAGGCTGACAAAACACTTGCCAAAGTAAAGTTATCTGGTTTTAAAGAAGAATCTCTCAGCATATTGTAGAAGACATCAAGTGCTTCCACATCACATCCATGCTGATTGTACCCTGCAATTATTGCATTCCAAGAAACTATATTCCGTTCAGTCATTTGCCCAAACTGGGAAACAGCAAGATCAAAGCGACCACATTGCATATGCAAAGAAATCATAGCATTCAAAGTCAAAATATCTTTCGATCTCATGCTATCAAATACAACTTTTGCAGTCATTGGATCCCCAGACTTTGCATACATGTTTATCAGTGAATTCGCTACAGAAACATAATTACTCAGCCCAAATTTAACAACAAATGAGTGAACCTTCCTACCAATACCTAAACCGTCAATTGCAGTACAAGAGGCAAGGATACTAGTAACCGTGAACTGAGTCAATGGAACTCTATCCCAAATCATGTCTACAAACATTCTAATAGCTTTACCAAAAGAACCCATGTGATTGTAACCCACAATCATCGCAGTCCAGGAAACAGAATCACGTTCAGGTATCTCATTAAAAATCCGAAGGGCCATATCAAACTGACCCCGTTTTGCATAAGCCGATAGAATGGTATTCCAAGAGACGCAAGTCCTAACAGGCATTTCATCAAACAAACGGTGAGCATCAGAAACATACCCAGTTTTGGCATAAAAATTCATGAGGTTATTCATCAAGTAGACGCTGAGGTGAAGCCCGGCTTTCATGACCAGAGTGTGGATTGCTTTCCCAGCAAAAGGGTCTCTCAATTTGAGGCATGTTTGAAGGCGAAATGAACAGAAATCCGAAGATATAAGAGAAGGAGTTCTTGGGGCCTCCATTATAGAGAATCAGTGACAAAACCATGTTTGATTTTCATTTTCTCACCGTATTCTGTTTTTTTCTTCTCCAATTGTTCCTGGTAATTATAGTCCAAGTTGTTAATATTTGAACCTCAAATAATAAGATTGCCTTAGTAGTTTTAAAGTGAATTAAGCAGCTAATTAATTAAGTACTTCAATTTTTTTCTCAGTTTAGCATATCTTTTTACTTTTTTCATAAAAACAAAATTAATAATAAAATTGTATTCGTGTAGTATTAAATTTAATTTCAAATATTTATTGCATCATGTTGTATTTATATTAAAATTTATTTATAAATTTTAATAAATATACAAATTTAAACATAAAAATTAATAATAAAATTATTTAGAATAAATATTCAGGGCAATTTTTTTTTATATCGTATTAATTTTAATTTGATATATTTATTGCATTAAAATTTTATTTATAAAATTTAAATTTAGTTTCTTTTCTGCTCGATTGTTCACTCCAACCAAAAGAATTTTATTTTTTTTCTTTTGTGTGTGTAATTAAAAATCCAACTATGATGTTCGAGCTTAGCCACACTGATTCCAAGTGATGATCATGGAGTGGTACCGTGAAACGCCGTCGTCAAGTCCTCCTTCCCAATCAGAAACCACAGCGTGGGGCAAGAAGGTTGCGGAGAAAGTTTCGTGGCTCTACAATTCGCTCCCCAAGAAAGGAAAGCCTCAGGGTCGCGAAGTTACCGTCTTAGCTGCGTTTCTCGTCTCCTCTCCTCATCAAGGTCCTTCCCCCAAAACCCATCCATACCATTTTCTCGGAAACCAAACAGACTTGTAGTTTTCCCCTTCTTTATTTCATTTTTAGTGTTCATGCAGACTTGGAGGTTGTTTCTTTGGGAACCGGGACGAAATGTATTGGGCGCTCGCTCTTAAGCCCTCGCGGTGACGTCGTCAACGACTCCCATGCCGAAATTATTGCTCGAAGAGCTTTGTTGAGGTTTTTTTTTTTTGTTTTTTCTCTAAAAAAAAAAATACAAATTCTATTTTTGACCCCCTTTTTGTTTTTTTCAATCAGCAATTTTTTACCCTTTTTTCAATTACCAAAAAAATAAAAAATATTGGTGACTTCTTATGTTGTGTTGCAAACTTCTCAAATTTTATGAATTCTACTGATTAATTTGGACTGTAATATTGTACTGTTTCCATGTATGATTTTATGATTTACATTTATTATGCAGCTTACAAATTGTATAAGATGCAATGCAGAATAGTTAAGACTTTGATTTTTAAGTATATTTAGTGCTACTCTGAGGTTATGTTTTATTTGAATTAACTGTCTTTGCAGGTTCTTCTATGCACAGATTCAGTGTCTTTTAGAATCCAATAGTAAGCACAAGCATGATGATGTAAGGAACCGGGTGCAAGGTGATAATGTGGAAAACTTGATTTTCCAATTTGACCCGGATGGTCTAGGACAAGGAAAATTAAAAGTGAGGAAGGGTTGGGGATTACATCTGTACATATCACAGCTACCATGTAATTCTTAGTAAATTGCTAGATATAATATAATTACTACTTTTATAATGATCAACATTAGTCATTAATTGTATCTTTGTGTGTTCTCTTTGTATATAATTGAATTTTTATTATGCTCTTTGAGTTCAATGTAGGTGGGAATGCTTCGTTTAGGGCTGAGACAAAGAGTTGCATAAATGGGGAGGCTTTGGTAAAGTGTAATGGTAATAGTGCTTTACAAATTAGTCTTCCCTCTTCTTTTTTCGATATGTTTGGTCTAGAAATTCTGTGGTCTTATGGTTTTCTGGCCTCTGGGATATCTATTTTTGCTTCTCATATGAGATTATGTGGCTTTCATAAGTAGTTATAACTTATTTGCTTCTCATATCCATATCGGATTTTTTTAATCTTATCCTACTGGATTGTATGGCTTTCATATGTTAATTATTGTGATTTCTATGACGACACAATATACAAGTGCTGCTACTACCATTTTACTATGTTTTATGATCTATCCATAGATATTAGTACAGCCATTTGGGTGGACATCACTGAAATAGAAGTAGCTATATTAGTTTTTGAGCAGTATATTATCTATTTAAAATAAAAACAAGCTATGAATATTGTCAACTGAAAATAACTTTATTTTACCTAATGTCTTGTAATGTGCCAAACAACTACAACATATAGGCCTTTTAGTGAAAGTTATGGTCAGGTTGCGTTCACCTCCATCTTGTGCTTGTTTGAGTTTTTTTATTTTTTTATTTTTATTTATTATTATTATTATTGATTCAGCATAAGCTTACCTCTCCAGGTGCTGCTTCAAGAGTCATTGACACGGTCCAAAGGAAACCAGGCCGAGGTGATACAACATCATCAGTCAGTTGCTCTGACAAGATATCACGATGGAATGTTGTTGGAATTCAAGGTTTGTCATTTCATTAGGTAGTGTTGAATCACCATTGATCCCAAAAGCTTAAGCTAATAGAAAGTGGATCATCATATCTTTTATATTTTATCTTTATTACTCCCCTTCACATGTATGCCCATTTGGGTCTATACATGTACATTTTTGGCCCGCCTCTTTTTGAGTTCGTATATATATTTTTGTTTTTTTATAAAACTGTTGAGTTTCAAACTTGACTACTAAGTCTTCTGACTCTGATACTATGTTGAATCACACCACTGATCTCAAAAGCTTAAACTAATAGAAAATGGGTTATCATATTTTTATATTTTATCTCTATTAGATAGGAAGTGTAAGCAAAATAGTGTTTCTCTTGCTCAAGCCTATATAGTAAATGCTAATATCTAAAAGTTGGACATGTCTCAATGCCGACAGACATCGCTCAAGTTAAATTACATTGTTGTAATTAGATATTTTTAGGTAGCCAGGTTTGTTCCTGTCCTGTGTACCATAATATACTTCTATTATTGGCCAAAATTAAAAAGGAAATCAATTATAATACCATATGATATGTGCTAACTTTCTAGCAGCATTATGTGTATTTAGACACAGTTTCATAAAAAAAAAAAGACAGTTCCATAAAAATAAATATTTTTTAGAGAATTTGAGTAATGCCCAAGTTTAAACTGTTAATACTTTGAATTTATTAAGTTAAATGATGAGTTCAGCATCTGCTTATTTCAGGAGCTCTTCTTTCCCACTTTCTGCAACCTGTTTACCTCTCTTCCATTACTGTTGGGCAATCCCCTAATTATAGTTTTATGGAAGATTGCTTGAAGTTAGCTTTATATGATCGAGTCCTACCACTCTCAAATGAACTGACAAGTCCTTTTCGAGTGAACCAGGTCTGTAATTTCATAATATCTTTATAATATCAGAGTGAGGAAATCATATATTCTAATGTATATTGCAGCCATTATTTTTTGGGGCTCCAATACCACCAAAGGAGTTTCAACATTCTGAGACTGCTTTGGCTACTTTAACATGCGGGTATAATCTTATTGAATTTGACCTGTATTAGGTGCTCAAGTAATTGTTGAAAAGCGTGGTTGCTACAAATTCCTGTGTATTTTGACTTTCAGGTATTCGATATGTTGGAATAAATGTGGCTTGCATGAAGTCATTCTTGGAACCACTGGAAGAAAGCAAGGTACATCTTCCAAAGGGGCATGCTTTCCATCTACTGAGTCATCTTTATGCAAGTAAGCTGATATGCTTCTTTTGGAAGGATTATAATAAATGCATCCATCATCATCTCATTGCTATAATTGTTATTTCACAGAAAGCGATTACTGGAGATTTTCTTGCCACTGAGGTCTGAATTATCTTCCAATGACATTTCTTATCGTAAATTCAAGGTATAATTATATAGTCTCGATACTGATCTTGCATACTGCTTTCCTTTATTTATTATATGTTTGAGACTGAGAGATCTACTGTCTCTTTTGGGGGAAATAATTAGTAAAATATGATCCTGCAAACCTAATGTATTTGAATATTATAAGTTGTAGTTATGTTTCAATATCCTTTGGAAGTGTTACTTTTACTCGGTCTTAGATGTGGTTTGCAAATTGAGGCAGCTGAGGTCATACTTCTATGAATTTATCACTTATAGGTGTCGTCTTCTTATTATTATCAAATTCGTTTGTGCAAGCTTTTCGGGTTTCATTTTTCATGTTATTCATAAAATTTCTCAATCGTTTTCTTCGATAACAAGCTAGTGTCTTCCGTATCATGTGCACATTTCTTGCAAGATTGATAAATTAATGCATTAAATCTTGCTAGGCTAAAGAGAGACTGGATGCTAATGGTATAATTGTATAAATCATTAGTTAGTGGTCAAATGTACATGTTGGAATAATAAATATAACTGTTTCCTTTTAGGCTTTTCTAATTATTTGCTAACTAAGTCTGTTAGACCATATTCTGATACCATAGGAGGTATTAACTTATTGGTTCCAAACAGTGTATATATATAGTGCTTGTCATTTCTCAACTAGAGTCACCTGGTTATTGACTTATTGCTATGCAGGAAATGGCTCTAGAGTACAATTCAACTTCAAAACTTCTAAAAGAAAAATCGACTTTCAGCAATTGGCTATCGAAACCCCTTAATTCTGAGGACTTCTTTGCTATTATATAGTAAGGCAAGTGTTGGTCCTTTATTCAGAATAATTACATTTACATAACCTTTACTTTCATATCAAATAATTTATACGGTTCTCAATTATTTTTGGTTGGCAGTTCTTGTATTTCAGTTAGAACATTCAGGATACAGAAGTCAGAGCAAGAAGGGAAGGAAAGGGGCTTTAAAGTTTTGTTTTTCGTTCCTTTAAAATTTTGTTGGACCAGCAGCATACTACCATAAAGGTTGCAAAATGCATCTCACTTCACAGTGGTGTTATTGGTAGCAGGTGTTTGAGGGACCAATTTTATCACTGCTTCAAGGAATGTCAAGATGCTTTTTTTTACTAACATTTTACTATGTCGTTGTACTTTTTTTTTTTTCCTCCCCGTTGATGAGTTTCGGTAACTTAGATTGTAAAACATTTAGTTTCCAAATGCTGCTACAGCAAAGGCATTTGAAAAGAGATTGTAACCAAAAAAAAAAAATGTAGTGTTGTGTCCGTTTTTGTATCAACTNCCAAAAAAAAAAAAAAGGGTAGTGTTGTGTCCGTTTTGTATCAACTTCCAAGGTTCTGTTACTAAAAATCCCTGTAACAAGTTCACATTATAAAGCACAGCATGTTTTCACGAGATTGTGTAAAAATGTTACATTTTTCATGCCAGTCTAAACTCAGTTATATTGTAATTAATGACCTTTTTTTTTTGCTTGCTGTTATGCTCTTATGCAGCTGATTTACAGCCATCGCTTTTGGCTCTTTTTTTATTTCTATTTT